>JARYGA010024378.1:0-41121 GCA_030545235.1 Helianthus tuberosus | reverse complement strand
ACGATGGCGCGGCAAGGATGGTGGAGGGTAGGTTTTCTGAACCTGCAACCCCACTTTGCAGCCTTGATTATTGGAAACTCTAAGCCAAACCCCATTTTTTTTCAATAATCCACACATTGGTTTGATTTTTGTTGTTGGTTTTTATATTTTTTATTTTCAGTTGATGATGATAAGTTCATTTTATCTGAGACACCTACCGAGTTGCAATTTTTGGATGAGTTCGTTTTGTGTAAAAAAGATTTTGTAAAAAAAAGGTAAATCGTAAAACCTTTTTACGTAAATTATAAAGTGTAAAACTTTACGTAAAAATTTAATGTAAAACGTAAAACTTAAAACGTAAAATGTAAAAATTTTAACGTAAAACGTAAAACGTAAAAATTTTAATGTAAAACGTAAAACGTAAATTTTTTGACGTAAAAAGTAAAACATAAATTTTTTAACGTAAAACATAAACTTTTTAACGTAAAGCGTAAAACGTAAACTTTTTTACGTAAAACGTAAACTTTTTAACGTAAAACGTAAAACGTAAACTTTTTAACGTAAAACATAAAACGTAAACTTTTTAACGTAAAACGTAAACTTTTTAACATAAAAATAAAATTGTTTTGGTTTAAAAATCTAGATCTAAAATGGTTTCTAATAAAAAATTATGTATTAAAAAAACAAGTAATATAATAATACAAAAATAGTAATAAAAAAACAATAAAGACAAAAATGAGTAAATTTACTAAACTAACCTTTTGGATTAAATTTTTAAAGACATAATAAGACAAAAAGTATTTAATATTAGTATTAATTACTTTTAATCTCATACATCCATTTTGAAGATCTAATGGTTGAAAAGTGGTTCTCTCGGTTCTTACAACTGGGGGTGGTTTTCATTTTAGCGGCCCCCTATATGTATAGGGCAAGGATTAATCGAAAACGCATCTCAGTTAAGAAAACCCAAAAAACTATATATTGGCCATTGATTTGATTAAATCTATGGTTGCCAATATTTTGGAGAATATTGATTTAATTACTTGTAAATAAAATATAAAAAAGGTACTGCAGGGGTATTTTTGGAAATTGGGTGTAAAGTTATCTCCTAGGTAATATAACATGCTCTATTCATCTACAGTAACATCCATCATGTTTTCTATTGAAACCTACTTAACCTATAAACCTACTTACATCTTTCAACCACAATTAAAAATATTCCATCCATAAAGAAGTTTCATCCGTTCAATTGTTTACCCAGGGGAAATTGAAAAACTACTTCTCTCTCTCTAGTTCCAAATTCTTCATTCAAATCTTCGTATAAACACTGCAAAAAAAATCCAAATATCCTCCTGCAAAACTATGGAAAACTCAAAGATTTGGTAACGATCTTCCTGGAATTTTCTACCGACTATAAATATTCAGGTATGTCAAATAAATACCAGGTTTTTACAAAATAAAATCCGGAACAAGTCTTAACATCTGGGTTTCAGATCTGAACAAAATAAAATCAGAGGTGGTTTTGCCGGTATGATTAGGGCTTTAAGGAGATGAAGTTGTGGGGTTTTTGCTTGTGTATTTGAGGGTTTCGATGATGCGATATTTGGTTCGAGAACGTGTAAATCAGTTAGCAAAAGATCTGAAACAACAACCAATATTTGA
The DNA here is from genome assembly GCA_030545235.1 of Helianthus tuberosus. Classification (NCBI taxonomy): domain Eukaryota; kingdom Viridiplantae; phylum Streptophyta; class Magnoliopsida; order Asterales; family Asteraceae; genus Helianthus; species Helianthus tuberosus. The sequence goes on along the minus strand of JARYGA010024378.1, from coordinate 39,480 downwards.
ACCGAACCTCCAAGATCTGGAAAAAAGTGTTGGTACAGTTCAACGACCAAGATTCGAAATCGGACAACCACCAACAAGATCAAGTATGTTTTTAGGTTTAAGAAAATATTGTTTAGAAGATCCGGTTTTCTTAAATGTATTTGTTTAAAATTTTAATTTTGTATCATTTTCTCGGTTGATTTATTTTGGTGTTTATGCTGGATTCAAATGGCACAAAAAGAAAAGCAAACTAGTTTTGTGTGACATCTGTGCTTGTAATCATTGTATTAACTCTAAACAGTTCAATTATCAATAAAACAATGTGATTTGATCCCAATATTTGTTTATTTATGTTTGACATTTTGCACGTTTTGCTTTTGTTCGATTTTAAACTTTATATCGATTTCTGGAAAGTTATACGCAAAGTGATGCGTAAACATAATCAGTTTAACGTGAAAAACACTCTGGAACATCAACATAAGCTTAACATACCTTAAATAACCTTTACATAACTTAGAAATAAGTTTTAAAGGGTTTGGTATGGCAAAAACAAGTTTATTCGCTTACAGGGACTATTTGCGACAAACTGCGAAAGTCTGCCGATTTGTATAGTAACGAACATTTCGGAACATGATCATAAGTTAAACATACCATAAATATCATTTACATAGCTTAGAAATAGGCTTTGAGGGGTTCGGTGTGCGAAAATAAACTTATTTGGTCAGTCAGGGACTAAAAGCGTCAAAAAGTGCATAAGTTTGCATTAACGCGCATATCTTATGTTCTGAACATATCCGGACATCCAAAAATTTTTGTATTCATTAAAATATTTTATTTTAGTAATTGTAATGCTAAAATTTCATTCGTCGCGCAATTTGGATCGTTTTTCGCGTCCGTTCGTGTTTCGTCGTAATTAACCGAACAACGAGGCTGTACGACCAAATGAACCGACATCCGTGATATTTTCAAGCATATTTCATGTCCACTATACTTTGACATCATTATTGAGCCTTGAAAATGGGTTAACGGGGCTTAAACGTGTCAAAAATCAACTTTTATGCATGCAGGGGCCTGTTCTGCCAATGTTTAAAAGTTGTTGGTCTGGAATCTAGGAGGGGCGCGAAGCCTGAAGGCTCTGCCTTCGCGGCCCGTGACAACTGGTGCTGGGCAGAAACCTGTTTTCAGCATTCAACAGTTGTTCCTTGGGTTTTCTTCATGGTTTTTCAATACTATAAACTGGTTTTTAAACTCCCATGGTATTATAATCAGTGGGTAACACATGGATGGCCAAGATCAATCCTCAAAACACTTGGAAAGATCTTAACGGTTCATGAAAATCTATATAAACCCAACCATTTCATCACTTTCATTTGCTCACTTCTGATTTCCTTCTTCATTCTGCTTATTGGAGCTATCCCTTCTGGTTGAAGGCTCCATTCTTCAAGTTTTCTTGTTCAATCTTCAAGCTTTGGACCTTTTGTAAGCTTCTTTCATGCTTTTTATGCATTTTCAAGCATGAAAGTCAAACAGTGTTTGACTTTCTGCTTTGAACAGGTTATGGTCAACACAAAGTTCGTTTGAACTTTGCAACGTGAGCGTAATCACGATAGTTATAGTCCCTTATGACTATACCTACTGATTACCACGTTGATTAGGCGTAGTGACGAGTCAAAGTTTCTGTCAAAATATGTAATTATGCGTATTTTGCAACGAAGCTATTTTAGGGTATCAAAACACTTTGTTTTGATATCAAACTTGTTTTCTAACTTAGTTGAACATGTTTTAACATGTTTAACTCGTCACTTTTAGTTTAGTGCTTATATAGGGTCGTAAGATAAGTGGCCTAAACAACCGGTTAGACTTTCGAACCTGACCCTTTTGGTCGATCACTATGATCTGACCAAACATATTTTGTGACCATAGTTGCATAGGGAATAACCTTCTGAGGTTATACCTTATGGTCACTTCGTTTAATTAGTTGTATGATAGGTAGTTTATATGCCTTAGGAAAATGACCAAAATGCCCTTTTTGCGCATAATTCTATTTTAAACATATGTAACTTAAATTTTGCCACATAAACTGATTATTAAACATGTTAGGGCATATAATACTTGTCATAGGACTAGTTAGGCTACTCGTTTGCGCTTTTCCGCAAATGACGCGTTAAAGTAGCGTAAGCTACCTAAATGGGTCATAACGGGTCATAAGCACTTAGGATAGGTTCCGATTTAGAATGTAGGCTTTATTAAACCATATCACATGAGTTACAATACTCATTTGGTTTACAAAACCTCATTTTATCCGATCTTCCGATTTAGGACCGGTTTATTAACGTAGTTACCTATATTAGGTGCTGATTGATTCTGTGATCCTTCTAGCGTTATTTGATTGTTATCTCAAGACTACTAAGCAATATCAAGTGAGTACATAGTGCCCTCTTTTACTGTTTTCAAATATTTTGGGGTGATACACATGTGCCTACTTGTTTCTTTTGTGCTTTTCGTGCTTTCATGACATATACTTGCTATGTTCATTTGTACGCATATAGTACATGATTTCATTTATGATTTGCTATGTATGTTGACTGAGCATGCTAGCACATTGATTTCATAAACACATTTGTTGCATATGTTTACTCAGCATATGGACACATTGATTTACATTACATTTCTGCTATGTATGTTTACTTAGCATGCTAGCACCTTGATTTACATTACATTTCTGATTCGTATGTTTACTTAGCATACTTAGTACATTGTTTTCACATAACATACGTACATTTGGTTTGTTTAACGAAACTAAAATACGTTCATTAACACTGATCATGTCGCTCGGTAGTATGTAGTGGTACCATAGGACTTGACAAATCCCATTCCTTGAATCCTAGGTTTATTTGGACGTAAGGAATGACAGAATCTGAAAACATTTTTAATAAACATTTGATTTGTTTGAAGGTTTATCCTACAGTCTCAAGGCTTGAATGTATGCGTTTAACATTACCACATAAATGTTTGTATCAATAAAGCGTGGATTTTGCAAAACATATCTTTTGATTTAAACTATGATTTATATCAAATACATTGTTTTATACATTTTTACCTGTGGGGTTGAGTAAATGCTTTTATTCACCATACATACATTTGATTACACATTAACATTATACATATGGTTTGAGTAGATACTTTTTACTTGCCATACATAACATTTGATTATACAAGACATGATTTACATTTAACATTAGACATTGTTTACACATAAACACTTGGACATTGGTTTAAACAAGACATTTTGGTAGTTATTGATAAGTGATTTACATAACGAGACGTGTGTAACATGATAAAAGCATGGTGGATACGCCGCTGGTACTTCCTATATATAAGTGCTTTTATGATATTACATATCGTAGCGTTATTTAAATCATTTCAACAAAGACATGATATATTTTATTCAAACGACATATTTTCACAAGATATTGTTTTACAAACGACATAACTTATACAAATTCATTGTTACTTGGTTACTTATTTAACCATGCAATATTCTTTTATATATCTTCTGATTTTCTTATCGCTTTTCGTATGATTTATAAAAGAAAACATTTTCTTAAGGTTCATGACTACTATTTTTCAAACATTTCTTTTAACTACGAGTCATGAATCCTACATCAACAAAACCTTTGTATCTCACAGGCATTTTTATGCTGACGTACCTATTTTCACATGTGTTTTCAGGAGCTGATGCATAGGGTTGATCGTGATACACTTAGGCGCACTCGGGCCTTAGTGACAATAAAAGATGCAAGAATAGTTTAACTTTTGTTATTTTTCCTTGTTTTAAGACAATGTAATCTCTTAATTTCTAAATAAAATGAAACTTTAAATACCATGGTTGTGAAACAATAATTCTGTTGCTACACTCCCAGACGTTTCCGCCGTGGTTTGTTATTTTACGCGGTCGGGGTGTGACAGAAGAGTTGGTATCAGAGCCAATGGTTATAAGGAATTAGGTTATTAGTAATGCTTTGACCTAGACTATAACTTTTCTAGGACCCTAACACAAGTTATCTTGTGTTTAGATCTTAAAACATACACGTCACCTATCTTTAGGTAATTACCACAACAAGAACACAATTTTTCCAAAATGATTTTTTGAAAATCAATCATCTATTCTTAAATGATTTATTATAAGGTTTTGAACCCTCTAAGTTTTCAAAATCTCATCAAAGTTTGGGTCTAAATAACGTGAACACGTGCAATCTGGAAGGGTGGATGCCTGTATCTCGAGTTTTCTGTCTAGGCCAGAGTGTTCGTACAAATCCACATAATCGGACCAGTCACTCTTACCTGGGAACTCTTGGGGTGAGTGTCCACTTATAGGCTAAAGCATGTCTTCGCGATACATTATTATGACCCATTTACTTTGATTAGTCACTGTGTGTCGTTTGTTTGCTTTGTGGTACGAACGAATGACCAACATCCATGCTTTTTGACGATATTTGTATCATCTCATTTTTCATCTTATCATCTCACTCGTTTTCCATGTTCCCTCTTTTAGAATGCCTCCTCGACATGACAATCAGCTACCTAATGCCGAACTGGCAGCTATCGTTGCGCAACAAATGGCTGCTGCACTCCCAAATATCATTGATCAAGTTAACCAAGCCAACAATAACAATAATGCACCTGCTCCGTGCAACTTTAAAAGTTTCAATTCGGCTAAACCGCTCAAGTTTAGTGGTTCTGAAGGAGCAACTGGGCTCCTACAGTGGTTCGAGAGTATTGAGAGTACTTTTCGCCATGTTCAGTGTCCTGATAATCGTAAGGTTGAGTTTGCTTCTAGTGTATTCCAAAAGAGGGCTCTTACTTGGTGGAATGGAGTAATGAGAGACCGTGGTGCTGATGTTACTTTAGCACAGACCTGGGCAGAGCTTAGGGCTCTTATGATGAGGGAATTCTGTCCTCGTCATGAACAAAGGGCGTTACAAAGGGAATTTGATGATCTGAAACAGGACAGTGGTGAACACCGTGCTTATACCGATAGGTATGAGGAACTGAGCTTACTTTGTCCCACAATGGTTACCCCACTTGATAAAGCTATCGAGAGGTATGTCGATGGTTTACCTGACCCTGTGTAAGATATCGTCACTGGTAGCAACCCTTCCACAGTTCGCCAGGCCATCGAATTAGCTGCGACTTTGACTGAGTCGTAAATCAGGAAAGGTAAGCTCCATAGGAAGGGTGACAAGAAACAAAATCAGTCTGGAAAGAGTGAGAATAAGCAGGGTAAGAAATCTGAATCTTCAAGGAGATCGAGGAAGTCCAAGGCTTCCAAGAACTTTGCTATTACCGCGCAGGCAAATCAGGAAGCTCCAAATCAGCCAGCACAACCACCTGCCAAGAAACAGTACATTGGCAATGCACCTCTGTGCAACAAGTGTAGCAGCCACCATCAACCACACGTTCAATGTCGTTATTGTACCAACTGTGGGAGATCTGGTCATCTTGCTAACACATGTCGTCTTCCACCTAACTAGAACCAGGCAGCCCAAAACCCTGCTTAGCAACCTACTCAACAACCTGCTCAACAACCAGCACAAGCTGCACGACCACACTATCCGCCTGGATCTTGTTACAATTTTGGGGATCTAACCCACTACAGAAATCAGTGTCCGAGGTTGGTTAACGCGAATCAGGCTCAGGCTCGTGGACGAGTCTTTAACATGAATGCAAACGAGGCACGTGCAGACAACGAGGTTGTCAATGGTATGTTCTTTGTTAACAATCAGCCTACATCTGTTCTTTTTTATTCGGGTGCCGATAAGAGTTTTGTGTCATTGTCTTTTGAACCATTGCTTTGCATGACTAGAACAAAACTAGGAAAGCCCTTGACAGTAGAGGTAGCTAGTGGTGAACCCATTATTCTCGATTCTATCCTTTGAAATTGCCAGTTGAACCTTAATAACCATCTTTTTCCTATTAACCTCACGCCAATGCAACTTGGAAGTTTCCACATTATAGTGGGAGTGGATTGGTTAACCAAGTACCACGCAGAGGTGATTTGTTTTGAGAAGATTGTCCGTATACCGCTTTCAACTGGTGAGATCTTAGAGGTTCGTGGTGAGAAACCTGTTAGTAGTCTCAAACTCATGTCGTGTTTTCAAGCTCAAAAGTACCAGCGTAAGAACTATGTTGCCTTCTTGGCACATGTCGTAGAGAAGAAAGGCAAAGGTAAGTCTATTCAAGATATCCCTGTTGTTCGGGATTATCCTGAAGTTTTCCCTGAAGAATTACCTGGTTTACCCCTAGCACGCCAAGTCGAGTTTCGTATTGATCTTGTACCTGGTGTTAATCCTATTGCTAAATCTCCTTATTGTCTTGCACCTTCCGAGATGCAAGAGTTATCTAAACAGCTTCAGGAGCTTTCTGACAAAGGTTTTATTCGTCCTAGCTTTTCACCTTGGGGTGCTCCCGTTCTTTTTGTCAAGAAGAAAGATGGCTCTTTTAGAATGTGCATCGATTATTGTGAGCTTAACAAGCTTACCATCAAGAATCGATATCCCCTACCTCGCATTGATGATCTCTTTGATCAGTTACACGGTGCTACTTGCTTCTCAAAGATTGATCTACGTTCTGGATATCATCAGTTTCGAGTGCTCGAGGAAGATATTCCCAAGACTGCATTCCACACAAGATATGGGCATTATGAGTTCACTGTTATGCCATTCGGTTTGACTAATGCTCCTGCTGTTTTCATGGACTTGATGAATAGGGTTTGTAAGCCTTATTTGGACAAGTTCATCATTGTTTTCATTGATGACATCTTGATTTATTCCAAGACGCGAGCCGATCATGAAAAACATCTCCGTCTTACTATGGAACTCCTGAAGAAAGAACAACTTTTCGCCAATTCTCCAAGTGTGAATTTTGGCTTAAGGAAGTTCAATTTTTGGGACACATCGTCAACGAACAAGGTATTCATGTAGATCCCGCCAAAATCAGTGCGATTAAGGATTGGGATACGCCTACTACTCCAACCGAGGTTCGTTCATTTCTTGGTCTCACGGGTTATTACTGCCGCTTCATCGAAAACTTCTCCAAGATTGCAGTTCCTCTCACTGCTCTAACTTTGAAGAATAAACCCTTTGAATGGGGATGCAAACAGGAAGAAGCCTTTCAGACCTTGAAGTAGAAACTCTGTGATGCACCTATTCTATCTTTACCTGAGGGCAAAGACGATTTTGTGGTATATTGTGATGTATCCAACTTAGGCCTTGGCTGTGTTCTCATGCAAAGGAACAAAGTCATAGCCTACGCATCGAGGCAGTTGAAGATACACGAGAAGAACTACACGACTCATGATCTTGAGTTAGGTGTAGTAGTTTTTGCTCTCAAAATCTGGAGACACTATTTGTATGGTACTAAATGTGTGGTTTTCACTGACCACAAAAGTCGTCAGCATATTTTCAATCAGAAAGAACTTAACATGAGGCAACGACGTTGGGTTGAACTTCTAAACGACTATGACTGCGAAATTCGCTACCATCCTGGTAAGGCGAATGTTGTAGCTGACGCGTTGAGTCGTAAAGAGCGTGTCAAGCTTCACTGTGTACAAGTTCGATCTGATATTCAAACCCGCATTTCTCAGGCTCAACATACTTGTGTTTCACAAGACTTGATGGGTAAAGAATTACCATATCATATCAAGCCTAATCTTGAACGGAAAGATAATGGATTGTATTATTTCATGGACCGTCTGTGGGTCCTAAGTCAAGACAATCTTCGCACCTTGTTGATGGATGAAGCTCATAAGTCTCGTTATTCTATTCATCCTGGTGCAGACAAAATGTACAAGGATCTTCGAACCCAGTATTGGTGGCCGGGTATGAAGAAAGACATTGCCTTGTACATATCCAAATGCCTTACTTGTCTTAAGGTTAAGGCTGAACATCAACATCCCCCTGGATTATTGGAGCAACCAGAGATTCCAGTTTGGAAATGGGAAAACATTGTTATGGATCTCGTTACCAAATTGCCACGCACTAAGAAAGGTCATGATGCCATTTGGGTAGTTGTTGATCGTCTTACAAAATCAACGCATTTCTTGCCGATCCGTGAGGATCTGTCTGCTGACAAACTTGCCAAAATCTATGTGGATGAGATTGTATCCCGACATGGTGTTCCTTTGAACATTATATCTGACGGAGATGCTCGATTCTCGTCTCGCTTTTGGAGAACCATGCAATCTGCTATAGGAACCCAACTTAATTTGAGCACAGCTTATCATCCGCAATCAGATGGTCAATCTAAAAGAACAATCCAGACTTTGGAGGATATGCTTAGAGCTTGTGTGATCGATTTTGGTGGTAATTGGGATTCGTATCCACCGTTGATTGAATTCTCCTACAACAATAGTTATCACTCCAGCATCAACATGGCTCCTTTCGAGGCTTTATACGGTTGAAAATGTCGTTCACCAATCTGCTGGAATGAGATCGGTGAAGCTTTGCTTACTGGACATGAGCTCATTCTAGAGACTACAGATAAAGTCAAGAAAATTGCGACAACCTTTAGACAGCTAGAAGCCGTCAAAAGAGTTACGCGGATAGACGACGCAAGCCGTTGGAATTTCAAGTCGGTGATCGCGTCTTACTTAAGGTTTCACCTTGGAAAGGTGTGATCAGATTTGGAAAGACAGGAAAACTTGCACCTAGATATGTTGGACCATTCAAGATCGTCGAAAGAATCGGAAAAGTGGCCTACAGACTTGAGTTACCTCCTGAACTTGGAAATGTTCATCCAACCTTCCACGTGTCCAATCTTAAAAAGTGTTTAGCTGATGAGAACCTCTACATACCACTTGATGAAATTCATGTTGATGACACGATGCACTTTGTCGAGAAGCCTATGGAAATTATGGACCGTGAAGTCAAGGAACTCAAACACAAGCACATTCCAATTGTCAAAGTTCGCTGGGAATCTAAACGTGGACCAGAATTCACTTGGGAACGTGAAGATCAAATGAAGGCGAAATATCCACATCTATTCTCACAAGTTTCCTCTAAATAAATTTCGGGACGAAATTTCCTAAAGTAGGGGAGAATGTGACATCTGTGCTTGTAATCATTGTATTAACTCTAAACATGTCGCAACCCCCGTCCCCTATCTGTCCCGGGAACGGGCGGCCGCGAGACCAGTTTCGGTGGTATCGGTGTTTATCATTTTGGCAGTGGAAATTTCATCAGGACCGTAGTTAGGAAATATTTATCAGAGTAAATACCACGCTTTTATAATATTAAACATATTGGGATAAACCCCAAGTTTTCATTACAAACATTTTTATAGGGAAAATCCCTATTTTATTGAATAAAACATCTTCTTTTATTTAGGTAACTTTTATAGCCACTTTTTCCAAGCCTTCAGTGCTGTCCAGCTGGCTTTCACATTTTGTTACCTGAAACGCGTTTAAAAACATTTTGTCAGTGGGAAATACTGGTGAGTGAATCCCAGTTTAATCAAGAAGAGTTTTATCCTTTAACAGTATTGAGAGCGATTACAATATTTATATCTACACAATTACTCATTCAGTATTGTCAATCCTGACTGGTGGGTCATATTACACATTGGCTAACTCTTTGTCCAATGGTAACGTGTTTCACATTTTGTATACAAAACCCCAATATACTGGCAGTAATTGAAGAACTACAAAGACTCAATCACTGCTAATCACATTGTAAAATATTTAAGGTTTTGTAAAAACAGTGTACAAAAAGGAGATTACTCACATTGATGTCTTTGGTTTCCTTTAAGGGTTTCCTGGTGATTATCTATTAAATACACAAATGCACACGCGTTAGTATAATAACCCAATATTTACATTAGCAATACCCTACCCGAGACGGCATTCCAATTACTACGTCGGGCAGAACCACGACAGCCATTACAGAACCCTGGATCAATCGGGTAGCATATTTAATACGTAACCGGGGTTATGATACTTACAACGGAGCAGAACTTCGTTATTTTAGGGGGTATATGCCCGAGAATAGCTTATACTATATGTAATTTTGAGGGAGAAAGAAATGTGAGCGAGTTCGATTGTTCTGCCGAAGTCTGCTATTTATAGGGCTGATACTTGTCTTTCTCGCGCCCCGCGTAGCATTCCTTCAGGGCTTAAGCGGCCCGCGAGGCCAGCTAGGGTAGGCCCTAGCTTGGCTGACTCGCCACTAGGCTTGACACGAGTGGTGACACGTGTCGTCACCGGGCTGTGTCTCGTAGACAAGCTATCGCGGCCCGCGTAGAAGGTAACTAAGGTCTTCGCGCCCCGCGACAGACCCTTAAATTTTTGTTTTTTGTTTAATTTAAATAAAATTGAGGATATTCGGTGTCCGTTTTCACATAAGGGGTATAATTTAGGATATATAGGGATATTTTAAAATATATTAGGGTGTTTGAATATTATTTAGGAGGGTTGTTATATCCTCCCCACCTTGTTTTAGAGCTCGTCCTCGAGATCTACTGGAACAAGTGTGGATATTTCCTTTGCATTTCGGATTCAAGCTCCCATGTATACTCTGGTCCTCTTTTGGAGTCCCATTTTACTTTGACCAGAACTAATCTCTTGTGCTTGAGGTTCTTAACTTTCCTGTCTTTAATTTGTAGAGGCTTCTCTACAAATTTTAATTGTTCATTTACCTCTATATCTTTAAGAGGTACTACTAGTGATTCATCGGCTAAGCATTTCTTGAGATTAGATACATGAAATACATCATGTATTCCTGCCATTTCCTCTGGCAGTTGTAGCTGATAGGCTACAGGTCCTATTATTCTAATAATCTCAAAAGGTCCAACATAGCTGGGGCTTAGCTTTCCCTTTTGATGAATCTTACCACTCCTTTCCAATGAGAGACTTTCAATAACACTTTATCTCCTACCTGAAATTCCAATGGCTTTCGTCTGTTATCTGCATAACTCTTTTGTCGATCACGTGCTGCTTTCAGTCGTTCCTTGACTTGAATGATCTTGTCTGTTGTTTCTTGTACTATCTCAGGTCCAGATAGTTGCTTTTCTCCAATTTCTGCCCAACAGACTGGTGTTCGACACTTTCGTCCATAAAGTGCTTCAAATGGTGTAGCATTGATACTTGTGTGATAACTATTATTATAAGAAAATTCTATCAATGATAAGTGATCATCCAATTACCTCCAAAATCAATTACACAAGCTCTAAGCATGTCCTCCAGGGTCTGAATTGTCCTTTCGCTTTGTCCGTCCGTTTGAGGATGATAAGCTGTGCTTAGATTTAACTTGGTTCCCATTGCTTTTTGGAAACTTGTCCAAAAATGAGAGGTAAAACGACTATCTCTATCAGAAACAATTGATAGAGGAATTCCATGTAATGAAACTATTTCATTTACATATAATTTAGCAAATTGTTCCATACTGAAAGTTTCTTTCATTGGTAGGAAATGAGCTGACTTGGTTAATCTATCTACAATCACCCAGATTGTATCATTACCTTTTCTTGTTTTGGGTAATTTAGTAACAAAATCCATTGTTATCAATTCCCATTTCCATACAGGCATTTCTAACTGTTGCAACAAACCTGAGGGTTTCTGATGTTCAGCTTTGACTTGTGAACAAGTTAAACATTTTGCAACTATGCTGCTATACCCTTTTTCATTCCTATTGTGACAACCCTCACTAAACCAGGTATCCGTACAACTTAATTAATAGTTAATTACTACTTAATTACTGTGCTTGCTTGAACTTGTGAATAAACTGCTACTTGAATACTGATACATGTATTTACTTGCATCATACTTTACTTGCTGTCACTACATTATTTACATGACTAAACCTTAGTGACAAACATGATGCACAAAAAGCACAGTAGCACTATAACGGATAACCTATTAAACATGCTGATAAAGCCAGCATCAGGCAAACACTGCCTCTAAGGCCTGTATGAGCCAGAAATATTTTGCTACACTAGTGGTGAGTGTAGGGATACAAGGGTTGTAGAACTGCGTCTCTAGGAATAAGTCCAATGACTGGATGTGCCTAAAACATGCTCTAAGCACAAAAATTCAGCACTTTACATAATAATTCAGCTTTTAGCTACCTAATAAAGTGCCAAAACTTGAGAAAAATATTACTAGACACTTTCCAAAGTGTCAGAAATGAGTTGTGTCACTAAAAGGGGTATTAACGACACTTTAAAGTTTTGTTAAGCACTTTAACGGATTACTATCCAACCGAACAACCGGACTATACCCGGAACATGAAAATATTGTCATTTTCATTATTTATCTTTTTCTGAGCCAGTTAGGGTCCCTGGATACCCTAACACCCGTCATAACACACGACACACAACTAACCGGGTTAAGCACTTAACTAACTTACTTAACCTAACTATAAACCTAACTATTAGTTAGAATCGAACCAAGGACCCCCCCCCCCTCTCTAACCGGCCCCAACTAGAGGGGACACCCTTGTCCTTGTATTGATTATTTTAATCTTCTTGCTTAGTATCTAGAAGACATAGCATCCAATGGTTAAAAGTCTTGTTAATTGTCTATAAGTATAAGCTTAGACCCATATGATCATTCACTTAACACAACACCACTCCACAACTCTCTCTCCCTCTCCTAGAGCTTACGGCCGAACCCCCCACACCCATCCATCCATTTTTCGAGTTTGATCTTGCAAGTTCCAAGCATCTACAAGTGTTACGGTCGCATATAAGGAGTCTTGGAGCAAATGGAAGGCGAAGGACCTCTCTACTTTGCTTTTATCCACGCGTTTTTCGCATAGATTCTTCCCTAGCCTCGAGCTAGTGGTATGTTGCTTTAATCACCTTCTTGAACTATTCTAAAGTGGTTAATAAGATTTGTAACTGTTAAAACTCGTTAACATACAAGATGATACATGAAAGTCTACTTAAAACACTAAAAATGATGGTTAAAAGCTCATTTGTTGTGTAAAACTTGTAGTATTTGATTTGTGTGATTATTTGAACCCGATCTATGTTGTGGTAGCTCGGATCATCATTTAACCCGGTTTAGTCATGATCTTGGATTATGACATAAAGCTTGTTTAAGTGTAACAAGGGTTAGAAGATGAAACTCTACCACACAAGAATCATGAACTTGTGTAAAAGTGTTTTAGCTTGTACAATAGTATTTAAAACTAGTAGATCTACGTATCTACAAGCGGTATTTTCAAAGGACCACGTGTCAAGAGAAAACATGCTTTTAAAGACGGATCTTACACTAACAAGAATGGTTTTTAGAACACACAAGTGTGTAAACACTTGTGTAACACAAGTTTCGACAAAATAACTATTTTTGAAAAAGATGACGAGAAGTTGTAAAGACGAAACTTCCATAAAAACGAGGTTTTTACAAAATCGGATTGTTTTATATAAAGATCCACTAAAAGTAATGAGATTTACTTCACAGTTTGGATAAATCACAAGTTCATGAAATTTATGCGATTTATATACATATTTTGACTAGTTTGTGATTTGAACATTGTTTTGATTGAATAAGAAGATTGTTGGTTTGATTTATAAAAGAAAATGATACGCTTGAAAGCGTGGCCACCTCCAGTTACAGAGGAAACTCTGGCGAAATTTTTCCAAAAACCTAACACTTAGAAGTATTTTCACTATAAGTGTTAGAAATACATTTTGACTTGTTTTCAAAATATAAGTTTCGCCACGACTATATTTACAAAACATCGGAGGTGGGATTTTCACAAAATAAAACGTGATACATAAATATATTTAGTATATATTTTTCACAACATCACTTGTATAAGTGTTTATGATTATTTTGTGAACTACGTAAATATTATTTTTAGAGTAAAAATAATATTACTAAGTATTATTTTGGGAAAATCACATGTATTAAAATATAATATTTTTGGGAAGAATATTTATATTTTGGAGTTAGGAAATAAAAAAATATTAAGTGAGACTTAATGGTGAAATCTGAATGTTACGAACACACATGTATTAAATCCCCCATCCTTGGGAAGGAGAATAACTACCAAGTATATACAAAACGTAAACACGAAATAGTTGCCTAACTATTTCCCAAAAACTTAAACCATAAAGCTAAGGCACGGCCATCCGTCTAATAGAGTTAGCACGTGTAAGTCGTCATACAGCTGATCGATTTGGAGGCATACTTGGTAGAGACGCACCACTGTGAGTTCATGTCCCCCTTTTCTCTAACTGTTTTCAGTTTTCTTAACTGCGGGGGTGAAATACATGTTACTTTGATTACAAGTACTTTATACATGGTATGGTTAGCGTAAGGAGGTTTACTACTTAGATCATGTGAGTGGGTAGGAGCAATATATGACGCCATTAGTCCTCATGGCAGGACCGAGGGACAGGAGCGGTAGATCTATCTGGGTGTAGCGAGCCCAGCCCCAGGCCAAACTAGAAACGGACCTCGGGGTGACTTTGTCCACATACTAATGCCGTGGCGAAATCTGCTAGGTTTGAGTCTCCCTATTTGCACTTCACATATATCAGTGGCCTTGCAAACCATTGGTGATCTCAATTCCCTTATTTGCTACATACCAAGACTATTTTTATACTCACAAAGGTTTACTTACTCACTTACACATGAACTCGCTCAACATTATTGTTGATTTTTCAACTTACATGTATTTCAGGAAATTAAAGATCTGGCGCGGTATGTTATGTTTTCCCGCTGCATAAGGGTTCCAAGGTCATCCCAGTTTAGGAAATGTGACTCTTTCCTGGACAAGTCACAAATCTTAAACTGCGTTTATTTCATGTTGATGTTTATGTTTCTCAAGACAATGTTTTATGTTATGATGTTGTAAGTCTATAAGACAATGGTATGTTACTCTGGTTTTAAAACTTAATCAAACGGATGATCTTGTATGATTTTATTTCATATAGCTTTGTTATGATTAAGCTATGGTATTAAGAAGTCACACCAAAAATAACCACGCTTCCGCAAAGCCAGGGTGTGACAGCTTGGTATCAGAGCTCTGATCATAGCGAACTAGGATTCCTTCTCGAGTCTAGACTATGATCACTAGGGCTCTCACGAAAACATTTTTTTCTGCATACCACTTAAGTCCAGATCCAAAACTTTTTACAAACAAATGTTGAGCACATTTTATTATTTATAGGCTCAGTCTAGAAGGGCTGAGGCTCGGTCTGAGAGGCCGAGGCTCGGTCTGAGAGATCGAGGTAGTTGGCTAGTGAGACTAGGAGGATTGGCTAGTGGGACTAGGAGAGTTGGCTAGTGAGACTAGGAGAATTGGCTAGTGGGACTAGGAAAAGCAGTCTGAGAGACTGGGAGGCTAGTGAGACTAGGATAATCATTTGAATGCTTACTTGGTGACTATGTGATTATTTGATTGTATGATTGACTGATTATTTGTGCACCTCTGTGTTTATGTTACAGACACCATGGACACCTCTGGCACTGGTGATTCAGACACCACAGGACCTAGACCTATAGTATCAGACGACCTAGAGTCTTCTGAGCGCGAGGTTCACACATCCGACGTTACTAGCACGGACGAGGATGATTTCCAGCCCTTTGCTTTACCTGATGGCGCTGATGAGCTCGCTGATGGCCCTTTGGCCGGGGACCTACCGTTAGTGGAGATTCCTGCTCCCATACCGCTTGCTTCATATCCTGCTTACGATTTACTCCTCGACGCCGACGCTGACGACGACGTCGATCTTTTTGATGACGAGCCCTTAGAGGACGAGGTTCAGGGCGAGGCCCTTCTTGCAGCTGGTGATCTTTTGATGATCGCAGATGCTCCCGCTGAGGAGTCACCTGCTCACTCACCGGTCCCAGACTCTTTCGAGTCTGTGGTTTCCGCACCTTCACACACCCAGAGTGTGCAGCACTTCTCACATGGATCAGATCCCGACCAGGCATCCTCTGTTGCCCCTATTCCTAGTTTTACTTTCGACCACGATGATGTGGAGGATTCCGATCCTGTCTTTCCAGGATTCGACCCAGATGAGGATATAGAGTTTATACCCATGGATCAGCCTATGGAGGATCCAGTCGACCCAGTTGATCCCATCGACCCTGAGTTTGATTTTGAGATGGCCTTTGATGAGCGCGAGCAGCCACTAGACCCTGCTCCTGACCCAGTACTTGAGCATGACCCAGTTCATGCCGACGCACCTATTATTGAGCCTGTCTTTGCTGACCCACCTATTGATGATCACCCTGTAGATGCTCCATTGTTGGAGGACGATCATGTCATTGCTACTGATCATGTTGATCCCCCACTTCTTGCTGATGCGCCAGTTGACCCCCTTGTTGCACCTCACCATGATCCTATACCAGTTCAGTTTGATCGTGCCCTTTTTGAGGCACAAATGGACCCACGAGATGAGCACGCCCAGCATGGGTGGATTCCTGCTGATGACGAGGTTCCACCTATTCCCCCTCAGATCACTGATACCCGTCACATTGATACCTCCTTCTCATGTCCTCGGTTCACACTTCCAGCACGAGCTGGAGAGGGTTCTTCGGCTCACCCTTTTGGACATGTACCGGTATCTATCCCTACTATACCACCGTCTGCTACTTTTCCCCCTGTTTCTCCATTTCATGTGGCACCTTTTGATCCCACCAGTGAGCCGTTTCTTTGGGCATCACCTTCTGCTATGCCACCGACTGACCCCTACCATTCTTTCCACATGGGGTATACTATCGAGGACGTTCTGATGTCTTTTATCGCCCAGCACGAGGCACACACACAGCGCATTCAGGAGCTTGAGAGAGCTCAGACACCGCCGTGTCAGTGCCAGGGTCAGACCCACTCTCCTTTGCAGCCCTCTCGACCTGTACCACCAGACTATGCTGCACGCCTTTTTGCCCTGGAGCAGCAGGTTGCTTCATTCTTGCGTACCCAGAGAGCCATGGAGGAGGACTGGCTCCATTTGCGCCGCTTGTTTTACACTCACTTTCCCCCTCCTCCACCGCCATCCGTGTAGAGCTCTTCAGTACCGTATAGGTAGACATTGGTGAGAAGACGGCGAATGCTTTTGACTGCACAGCATTTTTGGAGACTACATTTTGATTCTGACTTTTGTTGACATGTATTTGATGTATTGACACAGATTTGATATAGTTTTTGGACTAGGGTGATGTAGCCCTTAGTCGACTGATGTTGTATGACGCTGTGATGTACTTGTACGCTTACTATGTGGTCTCGATATATGGCAATCGTAGTATTCTCATCATACTTGATGCTTGATTTGATTATTTATATTCTATGACATGGGATGTTGTGTGATTGATGTTTTGTGATTGTTATGATTATAACATGAGATGTTATGTACTATTACTATCATTATATACGTACGCTACCTTATGACCTGACTTACGTATTATAACATGGGATCTTTACTATGGCCTGACCAACGTGAACCATCTTTTAGAAGATGCCGCCGAGACGTGAGACACGCATGCCTACCAATGAGGCAGAACTCCAACAAATTATCGCTGCTGCCATTGCACAATACGCCGCCTCTCAAGGAGGGACTAGTGGAAGCAACTCTGGCAACACTGGCAACAACAATAATCCACCTCATGGATGTACCTACAAGCAGTTTCTAGACTGCAAACCGGTCAACTTTGATGGCACAGGAGGTGCTGTCGCTTTTGTTCGTTGGGCTGAGAAAACTGAATCTGTTCTTCGCATGAGCAAATGCGCGCTAGATCAGCAAGTCACCTATATCTCAGGGCTATTCTTGGATGGAGCCCTCTCTTGGTGGAATTTGCAAGTGCAGACACTTGGTGAAGCTGCTGCCTACGCGCTAACCTGGACCGAACTGAAGGAACTTATGCGCAAAAAGTACTGCTCTCGCGCGGAAATCCAAAGATTGGAAACCGAGTTCTGGCATTTGAAAATGGAAGGCCCAAAGATCGCAGAATACGTTCAAAGGTTCCATGACTTATCGCATGTGGTACCCTACATGGTCACTCCGGAGTTCAAGCGGATTGAACATTTCATTTGGGGATTAGCTCCTCAAATCATAAGCATGGTGACCTCATCAAAGCCTGCGACCATTACTGAAGCGATCGATTTGAGCGTGGCTCTCACAGAGGAGGCCATTCGCCTGAACAAGTTTGATGATGCTGAGCTTAAGAAGAAAGAGACTCACGTCGAGTCGTCAGGAGGTAACAAACGGAAGTTCTCAAACTTCAAGCAGGGCGCCAGTGTGGCGGTTAAGAAAGGAGGATCAGGCACACCAGCTCACGTTACAGCTGGTAGTGGAAAGAAAGGAAAAGGATATCAGGGCACCCAGCCCAAGTGTAATATCCGTCAACGCCACCATACTGGCCATTGTAGTGTGAAAGTATGCGAAGCATGTGGAAAGCCGGGCCACTTGAAGGATTCTTGTTGGGCTAGTGCTGGCCGGGGAGGCCAAGGAGGATTTGGGAATAGGAATAATAATCGTGGTGGTAATGGAAATCGTCCACAAGTAAACAATGGAGGAAACGGGAATTGAGGCAACAATGTGAATCAGGCTGGTAATGCGAACCAAAACAACAACCAAGCTGGGAATGGAGGTGGAAATGGGCAAAGACTTGGATGCTTTAACTGCGGTGATATTGGGCATTTTAAGAAGAACTGCCCAGAGTTAAACCAAGCCCGTGGAAGAGTGTTCCAAATCGAAGCAAGGGAAGCGCGCCAGGACCCCAATGTCGTTACTGGTACGTTCCCTATAAATCAACGCTATGCATCTGTTTTATTTGATACTGGTGCCGATTATAGCTTTGTATCGTTAGAGTTTAAGAATATGCTTGGTTTAGCTGCTAATAAGTTAGATATTCCGTACTCAATCGAATTGGCCAATGGGAAGTTAGTAGAAGCCAATGAAGTTATCAGAGGTTGTGTGATCGAATTAGGAGAGCATGAGTTTGCTTTGGATCTACTACCAGTCCAGTTGGGAAGCTTCGACGTGGTGGTAGGAATGGATTGGTTATCAGGCAACAAGGCGGAGATAGTTTGCCACGAAAAGGTCGTTCGTATCCCAACCGAAGGTGGTGAAACAATTGTGGTTCACGGAGAGAAGCGTGATACGCCGTTAAGAATTATCAGCTGCCTGAAAGCGCGAAAGTGTTTGCAGAAGGGATGTGTTGCCTTCCTGGCACACATTCTGGATAAGAAGGCTACTGAGCCAAGAATAGAAGACATCCCTGTCGTGAGGGAATATCCGGAAGTCTTCCCAGAAGACTTACCTGGACTGCCACCTCAGAGACAAGTAGAGTTCCGCATTGACTTAGTTCCAGGCGCCGCGCCTGTGGCTAAGGCACCTTATAGACTTGCTCCTTCTGAAATGCAGGAACTGTCGACACAACTTCAAGAGTTGTTAGACAAGGGATTTATCCGACCAAGCTTCTCGCCTTGGGGAGCTCCGGTCCTGTTTGTCAAGAAGAAGGACGGAAGTTTTCGTATGTGCATCGACTACCGGGAATTGAACAAGCTGACGATCAAGAATAGATATCCTCTGCCAAGGATTGATGATCTGTTCGACCAACTGCAAGGCTCAAGCTTTTATTCAAAGATCGACTTGCGATCTGGATACCATCAGTTAAGGATACAAGAGGAGAGTATCCCAAAGACAGCCTTCAGAACTCGTTATGGACACTACGAGTTCCTTGTTATGCCGTTTGGTTTGACAAACGCACCTGCAGTCTTTATGGATTTGATGAATAGAGTTTGCAAGCCGTACTTGGACAAGTTCGTGATTGTGTTTATCGACGACATCTTGATTTATTCAAGAACAAAGGCCGAGCACGAGCAACATTTAAGAGCTATTTTGGAGCTGCTGAAGAAAGAACAGCTGTATGCCAAATTCTCCAAGTGCGAGTTTTGGCTACGCGAAGTCCAATTCCTTGGGCACGTGGTAAATGGAGATGGAATCCATGTGGATCCAACCAAGATCAAAGCGATCAAGAATTGGGAAATGCCAAAGACGCCAACCGAGATTCGACAATTCTTGGGTTTGGCTGGCTACTATCGAAGGTTCATTGAGGATTTTTCGAAGATCGCTCAACCATTGACGCTCCTCACGCAGAAAGATAAGAAGTTTGATTGGGAAATCAAACAGGAGGAAGCATTCCAGATACTGAAGGATAAGCTCTGCAACGCGCCAATCTTAGCACTACCGGAAGGTACAGATGATTTCGTGGTATACTGTGACGCTTCGCGTCAAGGATTGGGTTGCGTGTTGATGCAACGCCAAAAGATTATTGCTTACGCATCACGTCAAGTGAAAGTGCACGAAAAGAACTATACCACACATGATTTGGAACTTGGCGTAGTGGTCTTTGCACTAAAGATCTGGAGACACTACCTTTATGGTACAAAATGTACAATTTTTACAGATCCCAAGAGCCTACAGCACATATTCAACCAGAAGGAGTTGAATATGAGACAGAGACGATGGGTTGAGTTGCTGAACGATTACGACTGCGAGATAAAGTATCATCCAGGGAAGGCGAATGTGGTCGCCGATGCCCTAAGTCGAAAGGAGAGGATCAAGCCCATAAGGGTTAGGGCTTTAGAAATGATAATCCGAACCGATCTTTCCTTGCGCATTCGTGCCGCGCAGAAAGAAGCTCTCAAGGAAGGAAACCTTGAAGAAGAATATCTCCGTGGGATGGAGAAGCTTTTGATGCCAAACGCGGAAGGAACGTTATGTTTTGAGAAAAGGATTTGGGTTCCTTTGTTTGGAGGTTTGAGGAAGGTTATTTTCGATGAAGCTCACAAGTCACGGTACTCTATCCACCCTGGAGCGGATAAGATGTACCAGGATCTCAAAGATTATTATTGGTGGCCTAGGATGAAAGGCGACGTTGCTGTTTATGTGAGCAAATGTTTAACGTTTGCTAAGGTTAAAGCGGAATACCAGAAGCCTTCAGGACTTCTGCAACAACCTGAGATTCCCAAGTGGAAATGGGAACAAATCTCAATGGATTTTATTACAAAGTTGCCAAGAACGCCAAGAGGTCATGACACTATTTGGGTAATAGTGGATTGATTAACGAAGTCAGCACACTTTTTACCTATCAGAGAGAAGGATAATACGAGCAAATTGGCTAAAATTTACATGAGAGAGATTGTCGCACGTCATGGAGTGCCTCTCTCGATCATCTCGGATAGAGACGGAAGGTTTGTGTCAAGGATATGGAAATCCTTCCAAGAAGCCTTTGGCTCACAATTGAATCTGAGCACTGCGTTTCATCTACAAACTGACGGTCAAAGCGAGCGAACGATACAGACTTTGGAAGACATGCTGAGAGCGTGTGTTATGGATTTGGGCGGTAGCTGGGATAAGCATTTGCCTTTGGTCGAATTTTCATACAACAACAGCTACCACACCAGCATAGGTGTCGCGCCATTTGAAGCCCTTTACGGACGCAAGTGCCGATCACCCTTATGTTGGGCTGACGCAGGGGATATGCAGCTTGCTGGTCCCGAAATCGTCCAAGAGACGACAGACAAGATTGCGCAGATTCTAAAACGCATCGAAGCAGCTCGCCACAGACAGAAGGCCTATGCGGATCCAAACCGGAAACATGTGGAATTCCAAGTTGGAGAAATGGTGTTATTGAAAGTTTCACCCTGGAAGGGTGTGGCACGCTTCGGAAAGCGTGGGAAGTTAAATCCGCGCTACATTGGTCCTTTCAGAATTCTGGAAAGAATAGGACTAGTAGCATACAAGTTGGACCTACCTGCTGAACTCCATTCAGTCCACGATACATTTCATGTATCCAACCTAAAGAAAAGTCCAACCCAAGATGACATTGCCATTCCCATCGACGAGATTCATGTTGACGACACGCTCCATTTCGTTGAAGAACCGGTTGAGGTTACGGATTGGAAAGTAAACAAGACCCGCCGGAGCAGTGTCAAGCTCGTCAAAGTTCGTTGGAATGCCAGACATGGTCCTGAATACACCTGGGAGCGTGAGGACCGGATGAAAGAGAAATACCCCCACCTATTTCCTAAGAACCCTGCATCTACAAGCAGAACTTAAAATTTCGGGAAAAATTTTTCTAACGGGGGGAGAATGTGACAACCCTCACTAAACCAGGTATCCGTACAACTTAATTAATAGTTAATTACTGCTTAATTACTGTGCTTGCTTGAACTTGTGAATAAACTGCTACTTGAATACTGATACATGTATTTACTTGCATCATACTTTACTTGCTGTCACTACATTATTTACATGACTAAACCTTAGTGACAAACATGATGCACAAAAAGCACAGTAGCACTATAACGGATAACCTATTGAACATGCTGATAAAGCCAGCATCAGGCAAACACTGCCTCTAAGGCCTGTATGAGCCAGAAATATTTTGCTACACTAGTGGTGAGTGTAGGGATACAAGGGTTGTAGAACTGCGTCTCTAGGAATAAGTCCAAGGACTGGATGTGCCTAAAACGTGCTCTAAGCACAAAAATTCAGCACTTTACATAATAATTCAGCTTTTAGCTACCTAATAAAGTGCCAAAACTTGAGAAAAATATTACTAGACACTTTCCAAAGTGTCAGAAATGAGTTGTGTCACTAAAAGGGGTATTAACGACACTTTAAAGTTTTGTTAAGCACTTTAACGGATTACTATCCAACCGAACAACCGGACTATACCCGGAACATGAAAATATTGTCATTTTCATTATTTATCTTTTTCTGAGCCAGTTAGGGTCCCTGAATACCCTAACACCCGTCATAACACACGACACACAACTAACCGGGTTAAGCACTTAACTAACTTACTTAACCTAACTATAAACCTAATTATTAGTTAGAATCGAACCAAGGACCCACCCCCCTCTCTAACCGGCCCCAACTAGAGGGGACACCCTTGTCCTTGTATTGATTATTTTAATCTTCTTGCTTAGTATCTAGAAGACATAGCATCCAATGGTTAAAAGTCTTGTTAATTGTCTATAAGTATAAGCTTAGACCCATATGATCATTCACTTAACACAACACCACTCCACAACTCTCTCTCCCTCTCCTAGAGCTTACGGCCGAACCCCCCACACCCATCCATCCATTTTTCGAGTTTGATCTTGCAAGTTCCAAGCATCTACAAGTGTTACGGGTCGCATATAAGGAGTCTTGGAGCAAACGGAAGGCGAAGGACCTCTCTACTTTGCTTTTATCCACGCGTTTTTCGCATAGATTCTTCCCTAGCCTCGAGCTAGTGGTATGTTGCTTTAATCACCTTCTTGAACTATTCTAAAGTGGTTAATAAGATTTGTAACTGTTAAAACTCGTTAACATACAAGATGATACATGAAAGTCTACTTAAAACACTAAAAATGATGGTTAAAAGCTTATTTGTTGTGTAAAACTTGTAGTATTTGATTTGTGTGATTATTTGAACCCGATCTATGTTGTGGTAGCTCGGATCATCATTTAACCCGGTTTAGTCATGATCTTGGATTATGACATAAAGCTTGTTTAAGTGTAACAAGGGTTAGAAGATGAAACTCTACCACACAAGAATCATGAACTTGTGTAAAAGTGTTTTAGCTTGTACAATAGTATTTAAAACTAGTAGATCTACGTATCTACAAGCGGTATTTTCAAAGGACCACGTGTCAAGAGAAAACGTGCTTTTAAAGACGGATCTTACACTAACAAGAATGGTTTTTAGAACACACAAGTGTGTAAACACTTGTGTAACACAAGTTTCGACAAAATAACTATTTTTGAAAAAGATGACGAGAAGTTGTAAAGACGAAACTTCCATAAAAACGAGGTTTTTACAAAATCGGATTGTTTTATATAAAGATCCACTAAAAGTAAAGAGATTTACTTCACAGTTTGGATAAATCACAAGTTCATGAAATTTATGCGATTTATATACATATTTTGACTAGTTTGTGATTTGAACATTGTTTTGATTGAATAAGAAGATTGTTGGTTTGATTTATAAAAGAAAATGATACGCTTGAAAGCGTGGCCACCTCCAGTTACAGAGGAAACTCTGGCGAAATTTTTCCAAAAACCTAACACTTAGAAGTATTTTCACTATAAGTGTTAGAAATACATTTTGACTTGTTTTCAAAATATAAGTTTCGCCACGACTATATTTACAAAACATCGGAGGTGGGATTTTCACAAAATAAAACGTGATACATAAATATATTTAGTATATATTTTTCACAACATCACTTGTATAAGTGTTTATGATTATTTTGTGAACTACGTAAATATTATTTTTAGAGTAAAAATAATATTACTAAGTATTATTTTGGGAAAATCACATGTATTAAATTATAATATTTTTGGGAAGAATATTTATATTTTGGAGTTAGGAAATAAAAAAATATTAAGTGAGACTTAATGGTGAAATCTGAATGTTACGAACACACATGTATTAAATCCCCCATCCTTGGGAAGGAGAATAACTACCAAGTATATACAAAACGTAAACACGAAATAGTTGCCTAACTATTTCCCAAAAACTTAAACCATAAAGCTAAGGCACGGCCATCCGTCTAATAGAGTTAGCACGTGTAGGTCGTCATACAGCTGATCGATTTGGAGGCATACTTGGTAGAGACGCACCACTGTGAGTTCATGTCCCCCTTTTCTCTAACTGTTTTCAGTTTTCTTAACTGCGGGGGTGAAATACATGTTACTTTGATTACAAGTACTTTATAAATGGTATGGTTAGCGTAAGGAGGTTTACTGTGACAACTCGAGTTTCCGACTTTCATTTTCGCATTTAGTGCACGTTGACTTTGACTGTGTAGTTGTTTGACTTGTTTAACGTGTAACTGTACACGTTATTTTTTTTTTATATATTTTTATGAACGCATTGTGGTTGCATGATTTTGTGTTTGGCTGTATAACATGAAACCTGTTGAAAACTTAAAACTGTTAACACATAAAAGGACTCGACGAAACAGACTGGACCCGACGAAATAGACTGTTTCGCCATAAGCATCTCGACGAAACAGGTGTTTCGCCGAAGCCCAGTTTCACCAAAGCCCATTAGGGCCCAGTTCACTTGTACGCATATAAATTACACAGAACCGTCTCATTCGTCAGACGTTAACAAAAATAGAAACCCTAGAGCGCCCCTCTTCTATGTGACGGCTGTTTGGAACTTTCGAAGCCCCCTTAGCTTATTCATCGTTCTTTTCATCTCGGTTAGTGTGTATATACTGAATCGATTACTTGTTTTTGATTAAATATTCGATTTGATGAATGCTTTTAGTTGCAACCCATGTGTGTGTTGTCAGGATATGTTTCTCATGATTCATTTGTTTATTGGTTGTATATATATGTTGTCATATTGAAACATAAAGAACACTTCTTGGAATTTTCGGCTGGATGGATAAGATTTTGGAGGGTAACATGGGTGGTTTATTAAAATCGAGAATGGTGGGAACTTGTGAACCGCCAATTTATATTAATGATGTTGGTAGTGTTGATAATGCATATAAAGGTCCCATCGGTTGGGGTTATGGGAGGTCCAATCGGATGATGTTATTGGAGGTCCAATGAGGTTGGGCGGTGGTGCTAGATGTTGGCCACTAAGACATTTTGTTTCTGTGTTGGATCTGCTACACGTTCGACGAAACACACTTGGCGAAACAAAGGTGTTTCGCCGAGACCCCGATTGACGAAACAGAATATGTTTCGTCAACATGCTTTCTGTTGACTTGTGTTTCGCCGAGACCATTTTGACGAATCAGATAGGGCGAAACAGAATGTGTTTCGCCAATCTATGTTTCGCCGATTGGATAATCTGTTCGATCTCTTGGGTTAATTCTGTTAAACTTAACTGGGTTAGATAACTGCTGTTATGATTAAAAGCAATACTTGTATGATTACAAATACGTGCAATGTGATACTCAGTGTTATTAATGCGATGTTCATGATGATGATGTTTACGTGCAAACAACTTGAATGCAAACTGATTTTTGTATACGTGCATACCTTAGGACGTGATTGATTAACCGTGAGCACATACTTAGCATACCGAGCAAACCAAAGTGAGTTCACACTCTTTCTAAGGCATGGGATTCCCGGTGGTTTGGGAATGGGTTAAGGAACTAAAATGGAACCAACATATCCTCCTTGGGTAGGATATGTATCGCCATCCTCCATGGGTAGGATGCCAATATTAATCCTGCGTATTCTCCTTGGGTAGAATACGTACGTTCGTCCTCCTTGGGTAGGACAACAACCTTAACGTACGTAAAACCTACGTACACTCACACTCGCTACGGTCCTTGGATCAAGAAGGGCACGTACAAACACGACTAGTCTAACACATGGGGAAGCCCCCACTACTCTTCGCACAGATGCCTGAAAAGGCCGCGATACGGCCACTACTCTTCGCACAGATGCCTGAAAAGGCCGCGATACGGCCACTAATCTTCGCACAGATGTCTGGAGGACCGCGATGGAAATAAATAAGAAAACACGGTTTACAAAACGAACAACTGATTTACGAAACGAATTCTATAACTGAATAACCAACTGTGAACTCGCTCAACTAGTTGTTGACTCTCTGTTACATGCCTTGCAGGACCATAGGTACTTTTGGAGCTTGCACGGGAGGCACAGTCGTTGTGGACAGGGATCGTGAATGTGATGATAAACATTATAACATTTTGTACTTAAACTTATGTTGGGTTTTACTTTAAATGCTTCCGCTACACACTTGTTTATATTTGGTTTTGTAAACACCTATCGTATTGATGAATGACTTTTACTTTAGACTTATGTTCAATATGATTGGTGGCTTGATCCTGGTCATGTCACGCCTCCAAGCGGTAGTACTCCGCGAGTGGATTTTGGGGGTGTGACAGATTGGTATCAGAGCCATTGGTTATAGAGAACTCGGTTTTAATAAGGGGAAAACATTTTTATTAAAACCAGACTATAACCGAAACAGTGCTCAACGATCCACAACGACGCCTCGCTCCACGTGCAAGACTCGACATCCTAGGTAATATGGTATATGTTTTACTGCCTACTTGCTAGAATTGCATAGAACTTTGCTCTGGGTATGCTTAGGTTAACTTAACACTATTGCATGAGAACACTTGTGTGATTATTCCCTTTTGTTATCGCACTACTCTCGAACCTCTCTCACTTATGTCATATTTGCTATGAAGATCATGTCTGGACGTATTAACATGACGCAAGCCCAACTGACGGCTCTCATTAACGAGCACATTGCTGCGGCACTTGCAGCCGCACAAGCAGGAGGTATACCCTGCAGTTGTAAACTCACACTAGGATCTTGAGATCCTACACTCCTAAACCAACTCTCGTGTTTAAACTTTTCTTAATTCTTATACACAACAGGTCAGCACGCTCAGCCACCTGTTTGCACCTTCAAAACGTTCATGGACTGTCGTCCTACTACTTTTAGTGGCACGGAAGGAGCGGTTGGACTCCTCCATTGGTTTGAAAAGCTCGAGTCCGTATTTGAAATGTGTGAATGCCCTGAGGCTCGCAGGGTGAAGTACGCCACTGGTACTCTAGAAGGCATTGCGCTGACTTGGTGGAATGCGCAAGTTCAGATGCTAGGGTTGGCTGTTGCTAACGCCACACCCTGGAACGGTTTCAAGGAATTGATTAAAGAGGAATACTGTAGCCGTGATGATATTCATAAGCTGGAGGTAGAGTTTTACCATTTGAAAATGACGGGGTCAGAAATTGAAGCGTACACCAGAAGATCGAATGAGTTGGCTATTCTGTGTCCTACTATGGTGGACCCTCCCATTAAGCGTATCGAGCTGTATCTCAATGGTCTGGTGCCGGAGATTCAAAGCCACGTAACTTCAGCGAATCTGGGCACTATTCAACAGATCGTTAAGCTAGCTCATCGCCTCACTGATCAGGCGGTGGAACAGAACAGGCTGCCTAAACATATCAGCGCTACTACCGCTACCACTCCAGTTACTCCTGCTATTCCCAGTGACAACAAGCGGAAATGGGAAGGGGATTCCAGCAGAGGTTCAGCTATTGTACAGTCTCAAGCACAACAGCAGCGCAAGACTAGTGATTACCAGAGCCTGAGTCAGCAGTCGTCTGGTGGACAGGGGCAGAGTGGATATCGGGGAACTCATCCACTGTGTAACAGGTGCAACAAACACCACAGTGGTCAGTGTCGTAAAGGCCGCTGTCAAAGATGTCTGAGGGTAGGTCATGACGCTAAAGATTGCAGGAGCTCAAGGCCTGCGAGTCAGAACCAGCAACAACAGTCACCCGTTCCACGAAACCAGTCACAGCAACAACAGCAAGGAAATAAGACATGCTTTCAGTGTGGGGCTGAAGGTCATTTCAAGCGGAACTGTCCCCAATTAAACCAGAATCAGAGCAACAATAACAATAATCAGGGCAGTGGGAACAACAATGGGGGAAACAACAACAACAATGGTGCAAAAGGTCGTATGTTTGTGATTGGCCAGAGTGACGCAAGGAACGATCCTAATGTGGTTACGGGTAAGTTTCTTCTCAACGACTTTTATGTTACCGTATTATTTGATTCGGGTGCGGATACCAGTTATATGTCTCTGAAAGTTAGTCAAATGCTTAAACGCGCACCAACACTGTTAAGCACCAAACATGTCGTAGAGTTAGCTAACGGTAAAAGTCTAGAGGCCACACACATAGTTCAGGGTTGTGATCTTATCCTCGCTGGTCAGACTTTCTCTATCGATCTCATTCCTATAACTCTGAATAGTTTTGATGTCGTCATTGGTATGGATTGGTTATCCCAACAACAAGCAGAGATCCTATGCAAGGAGAAGATCATTTGTATTCCTCGTTCTGGCAAAGAACCTCTCGAAGTTCAAGGCGACAAGAGTGGTGTCGTGAGTGGCATCATCTCTTTCTTGAAGGCTCAGAAGTGTCTGCGAAAGGGCCACATAGCTATTTTAGCACATGTTACTGATACATCGGCGACAGAGAAAAAGATTGGGGATATTCCTGTAGTACGCGACTTTCCTCAAGTGTTTCCTGAAGAGTTACCTGGGTTACCGCCCCATCGCCAGGTCGAATTTCAGATCGAGCTAGCTCCAGGAGCAGCACCTATAGCTCGAGCACCTTATCGCTTAGCTCCAACCGAACTGGAAGAACTGTCTAAGCAATTGCAAGAACTTTTGGAAAAGGGTTTCATACGTTCTAGCTCTTCGCCATGGGGAGCTCCAGTATTATTTGTGAAGAAGAAAGACGGTACCTTTCGTATGTGCATAGATTACCGCGAACTAAACAAGGTGACGGTGAAGAATCGTTATCCACTTCCACGCATCGACGACTTATTCGACCAGTTACAAGGGTCGAGCTATTACTCAAATATTGATCTAAGGTCAGGTTACCATCAACTGAGAGTCCGGGATGAGGACGTCTCCAAAACAGCATTCAGAACTCGCTACGGTCATTACGAGTTTTTGGTCATGCCATTCGGGCTAACGAACGCGCCTGCGGTTTTCATGGATCTTATGAACAGGGTGTGCAAACCTTATCTTGACAAGTTTGTTATTGTTTTTATTGATGACATCCTAATTTATTCGAAGAATCGGGAGGAACACGAACAGCATTTACGACTTATTTTGGAACTCCTTCGAACGGAACAACTGTACGCTAAGTTTTCAAAATGCGACTTCTGGCTTCGTGAAGTCCACTTTCTAGGCCACGTGGTAAACAAGGATGGGATACATGTCGATCCATCCAAGGTAGATTCGATCAAGAACTGGCCTGCACCTCGCACACCGACAGAAATACGCCAATTCTTGGGATTGGCGGGTTATTATAGACGGTTTATCAAAGACTTCTCAAAGATTGCACAGCCACTTACATTACTGACACAGAAAGGTGTTGCTTACCGTTGGAGTGATACACAGGATACAGCGTTTCAGCATTTAAAGGATAGACTTTGTAGCGCACCTATCCTCTCATTGCCTGAAGGCACGGACGATTTTGTAGTCTACTGTGATGCATCTATCCAAGGTCTTGGATGTGTGTTGATGCAGCGGGATAAAGTCATTGCTTATGCTTCACGTCAACTTAAGATTCATGAACGGAATTACACTACGCACGACTTAGAGCTTGGAGCTGTTGTTTTTGCGCTCAAGATATGGCGACATTACCTGTATGGCACCAAGTGCACCATCTACACCGATCACAGGAGCCTCGAATATATTTTCAAGCAGAAAGAATTGAACATGCGACAACGTCGATGGGTCGAGTTACTGAACGATTATGAATGTGCTATAAAGTACCATCCAGGCAAGGCCAATGTGGTGGCCGACGCCCTCAGTCGAAAGGATACTATACCTAGGCGTGTACGAGCGTTGCAACTCACTATTCAGTCTAGTCTTCCTTCACAGATACGAGATGCTCAGGTAGAAGCATTGAAACCAGAAAACGTCAGGGCTGAAGCTCTACGCGGCTCAAGGCAACGGTTAGAACAAAGGGCAGACGGCGCCTATTATGTAACCGGACGCATCTGGGTCCCACTCTATGGCAACTTACGCGAGCTTGTAATGAATGAAGCTCATAAGTCTCGCTACTCAGTACATCCTGGTTCAGATAAGATGTACCACGACCTCAGAACTACATATTGGTGGCCTAGCATGAAGGCCCACATAGCAACTTACGTTAGCAAGTGTTTGACTTGTGCGAGAGTCAAAGCAGAATATCAGAAACCATCAGGCCCACTCCAACAACCTGAGATACCACAATGGAAATGGGAGCAAATTTCCATGGATTTTGTTACTGGCCTGCCTAGATCTCAGCGCGGAAATGATACTATTTGGGTGATCGTGGATCGACTCACAAAGTCTGCTCACTTCTTGGCTATCAAGGAAACGGATAAGTTCTCCACTCTAGCAGACGTATACCTTAAGGAAGTTGTCTCGAGGCACGGGGTGCCCACATCTATTATCTCTGATCGTGATGTACGTTTTACTTCAGAACTGTGGCAAGCAATGCACAAATCTTTTGGCTCTCGATTAGACATGAGCACAGCTTATCATCCTCAGACCGATGGGCAGTCTGAGCGCACTATTCAAACTCTAGAAGACATGCTTCGGGCGTGCGTAATTGACTTTGGCAAAGGCTGGGAAAAACATCTGCCACTTGTGGAATTTTCGTACAACAACAGCTACCACACCAGCATAAAAGCTGCTCCATTTGAGGCATTGTACGGGCGTAAATGCCGATCACCTCTTTGTTGGGCAGAGGTGGGTGACAGTCAGATCACAGGTCCGGAAATGGTAGTTGATACTACTGAAAAGATTGCTCAAATACGACAACGCATGGCGGCAGCACGTGACCGTCAGAAAGTATACGCTGATAAAGACAGGAAAATACTCGAATTCCAAGTTGGGGATCGAGCACTACTCAAGGTGTCACCCTGGAAGGGTGTTGTTCGTTTTGGCAAATGAGGCAAGCTCAATCCACGATACGTTGGACCATTTGAAGTCATAGAAAAGATAGGCAAAGTGGCCTACAGACTGAACTTACCAGCTGAACTCAGTGCAGTTCACAACGTCTTTCATGTGTCGAATCTGAAGAAGTGGCAGTCAGATGAGACCTTTATAGTTCCTTTGAAGGAGCTCACTATCGACGAACGGTTGCATTTCGTCGAAGAACCAGTTGAAATCACGGACCGGGATGTTAAGGTCCTCAAGAACACTAGAATACCTCTTGTACGAGTTCGTTGGAACTCCCGTCGCGGCCCAGAGTTCACCTGGGAGCGCGAAGATCAAATGGAACTCAAATATCCCCAGTTGTTTGAAGACAATGCAACTACTACTGAGGCTGAAGCTACTACGGAATTTCGGAACGAAATTCCAACTCAACGGGGGAATGATGTGACACCCCAGGAAAACCAGTAAACGATAACTTACCTAGCTTTCTCAGTAACCGTATGCTAAATTTCGGGACGAAATTTCTTTCAAGTTGGGGATAATGTGACAACTCGAGTTTCCGACTTTCATTTTCGCATTTAGTGCACGTTGACTTTGACTGTGTAGTTGTTTGACTTGTTTAACTTGTAACTGTACACGTTATTTTTTTTTTTTTTTTTATGAACGCATTGTGGTTGCATGATTTTGTGTTTGGCTGTATAACATGAAACCTGTTGAAAACTTAAAACTGTTAACACATAAAAGGACTCGACGAAACAGACTGGACCCGACGAAATAGACTGTTTCGCCATAAGCATCTCGACGAAACAGGTGTTTCGCCGAAGCCCAGTTTCACCAAAGCCCATTAGGGCCCAGTTCACTTGTACGCATATAAATTACACAGAACCGTCTCATTCGTCAGACGTTAACAAAAATAGAAACCCTAGAGCGCCCCTCTTCTGTGTGACGGCTGTTTGGAACTTTCGAAGCCCCCTTAGCTTATTCATCGTTCTTTTCATCTCGGTTAGTGTGTATATACTGAATCGATTACTTGTTTTTGATTAAATATTCGATTTGATGAATGCTTTTAGTTGCAACCCATGTGTGTGTTGTCAGGATATGTTTCTCATGATTCATTTGTTTATTGGTTGTATATATATGTTGTCATATTGAAACATAAAGAACACTTCTTGGAATTTTCGGCTGGATGGATAAGATTTTGGAGAGTAACATGGGTGGTTTATTAAAATCGAGAATGGTGGGAACTTGTGAACCGCCAATTTATATTAATGATGTTGGTAGTGTTGATAATGCATATAAAGGTCCAATCGGTTGGGGTTATGGGAGGTCCAATCGGATGATGTTATTGGAGGTCCAATGAGGTTGGGCGGTGGTGCTAGATGTTGGCCACTAAGACATTTTGTTTCTGTGTTGGATCTGCTACACGTTCGACGAAACACACTTGGCGAAACAAAGGTGTTTCGCCGAGACCCCGATTGACGAAACAGAATATGTTTCGTCAACATGCTTTCTGTTGACTTGTGTTTCGCCGAGACCATTTTGACGAATCAGATAGGGCGAAACAGAATGTGTTTCGCCAATCTATGTTTCGCCGATTGGATAATCTGTTCGATCTCTTGGGTTAATTCTGTTAAACTTAACTGGGTTAGATAACTGCTGTTATGATTAAAAGCAATACTTGTATGATTACAAATACGTGCAATGTGATACTCAGTGTTATTAATGCGATGTTCATGATGATGATGTTTACGTGCAAACAACTTGAATGCAAACTGATTTTTGTATACGTGCATACCTTAGGACGTGATTGATTAACCGTGAGCACATACTTAGCATACCGAGCAAACCAAAGTGAGTTCACACTCTTTCTAAGGCATGGGATTCCCGGTGGTTTGGGAATGGGTTAAGGAACTAAAACGGAACCAACATATCCTCCTTGGGTAGGATATGTATCGCCATCCTCCATGGGTAGGATGCCAATATTAATCCTGCGTATTCTCCTTGGGTAGAATACGTACGTTCGTCCTCCTTGGGTAGGACAACAACCTTAACGTACGTAAAACCTACGTACACTCACACTCGCTACGGTCCTTGGATCAAGAAGGGCACGTACAAACACGACTAGTCTAACACATGGGGAAGCCCCCACTACTCTTCGCACAGATGCCTGAAAAGGCCGCGATACGGCCACTACTCTTCGCACAGATGCCTGAAAAGGCCGCGATACGGCCACTAATCTTCGCACAGATGTCTGGAGGACCGCGATGGAAATAAATAAGAAAACACGCTTTACAAAACGAACAACTGATTTACGAAACGAATTCTATAACTGAATAACCAACTGTGAACTCGCTCAACTAGTTGTTGACTCTCTGTTACATGCCTTGCAGGACCATAGGTACTTTTGGAGCTTGCACGGGAGGCACAGTCGTTGTGGACAGGGATCGTGAATGTGATGATAAACATTATAACATTTTGTACTTAAACTTATGTTGGGTTTTACTTTAAATGCTTCCGCTACACACTTGTTTATATTTGGTTTTGTAAACACCTATCGTATTGATGAATGACTTTTACTTTAGACTTATGTTCAATATGATTGGTGGCTTGATCCTGGTCATGTCACGCCTCCGAGCGGTAGTACTCCGCGAGTGGATTTTGGGGGTGTGACATTTACTACTTAGATCATGTGAGTGGGTAGGAGCAATATGAGGCCATTAGTCCTCATGGCAGGACCGAGGGACAGGAGCGGTAGATCGATCTGGGTGTAGCGAGCCCAGCCCCAGGCCAAACTAGAAACGGACCTCGGGGTGACTTTGTCCACATACTAATGCCGTGGCGAAATCTGCTAGGTTTGAGTCTCCCTATTTGCAC
Source organism: Helianthus tuberosus (assembly GCA_030545235.1). Lineage (NCBI taxonomy): Eukaryota > Viridiplantae > Streptophyta > Magnoliopsida > Asterales > Asteraceae > Helianthus > Helianthus tuberosus. The sequence continues at coordinate 5,164 of JARYGA010024378.1, read as the reverse complement.
TTCACATATATCAGTGGCCTTGCAAACCATTGGTGATCTCAATTCCCTTATTTGCTACATACCAAGACTATTTTTATACTCACAAAGGTTTACTTACTCACTTACACATGAACTCGCTCAACATTATTGTTGATTTTTCAACTTACATGTATTTCAGGAAATTAAAGATCTGGCGCGGTATGTTATGTTTTCCCGCTGCATAAGGGTTCCAAGGTCATCCCAGTTTAGGAAATGTGACTCTTTCCTGGACAAGTCACAAATCTTAAACTGCGTTTATTTCATGTTGATGTTTATGTTTCTCAAGACAATGTTTTATGTTATGATGTTGTAAGTCTATAAGACAATGGTATGTTACTCTGGTTTTAAAACTTAATCAAACGGATGATCTTGCATGATTTTATTTCATATAGCTTTGTTATGATTAAGCTATGGTATTAAGAAGTCACACCAAAAATAACCACGCTTCCGCAAAGCCAGGGTGTGACACCTATCCACCAGAAATTCTTTCTTAAATCCTGATACATCTTATCACTTCCAGGATGCATCGTATATTTAGACTTATGGGCTTCTTCTAATATACGGTGGCGTAGGTTTCCTAATTTAGGTATCCACATTCTTTTCTTATGGAATCCCCAAATTCCATCTGTTCCTTGTTCTAATTCCTTAATCATTCCTTTTAACTTTTCAGTATCATCCTTGATTACTGATTCTTGTGCTTCTCTAATCTGATCATTTAAATCTACCTGTAGGTTTAACTTAAGAGAACGTACTCTTTTTGGCTTTTCATGATATTTTTGACTTAAAGCATCAGCTACTACGTTTGCCTTTCCTGTATGGTACTGGATATTACAATCATAATCACTAAGTATCTCCATCCAGCGTCTTTGTCTCATGTTCAATTCCTTTTGCCCAAAATCATATCTTAAACTCTTATGGTCGGTGAAAATGGTAAACTTACTACCGTAAAGGTAATGTCTCCAAATTTTAAGGGCAAAAATTATAGCTCCTAACTCTAGATCATGAGTTGATTGAATAATTCTCTTCATGATTCTTAAGTTGTCTAGAGGCGTAAGCTATAACCTTTTGACGTTGAATTAACACACATCCATAACCTAACTTAGAAGCGTCACAATAAACTACAAAGTCTTCGGTTCCTTCTGGTAACGCTAGTATGGGTGCATGGGTTAATCTTTGCTTAAGAATTCTAAAGGCTTCTTCTTGTTTTGGTCCCCATTCAAACTTAACAGATTTACAGGTTAGCTTAGTTAAGGGAATGGCTATTCTAGAAAAATCTCGAATAAATCTTCTATAATAACCGGCCAATCCTAAGAAACTTCTAACCTTGGTTGGTGACTCAGGGGTTTTCAACTTGGTAATCGCCTCGATCTTTGTAGGATCTACATGAATTCCTTCATGATTGACTAAATGTCCAAGAAACTGTACCTGTTCTAACCAAAATTCACACTTCGAAAACTTAGCATAAAGCTTTTCTTTTCTCAATAAACTTAGAAGTGCGTGCAGATGCTTTGCATGTTCCTCTTTACTCTTAGAGTAAATGAGAATATCATCTATAAAGACAATTATGAATTTATCCAAATATGGCTTACATATTTGGTTCATCATGTCCATAAATGCAGCTGGAGCATTGGTTAAACCAAATGGCGTGACAGTAAATTCATAATGGCCTTACCTTGTTCTGAAAGCAGTCTTAGGAATGTCCTCTTCCTGTACCTTTAATTGATGATATCCTGACCTTAAATCGATTTTAGAGAAAAATCGTGCTCCTTGCAATTGATCAAACAGATCATCGATTCTTGGTAATGGATACCGATTCTTAATCGTGACCTTGTTCAATTCACGGTAGTCAATGCACATACGCATTGATCCGTCTTTCTTTTTAACGAATAAGATCGGTGCTCCCCATGGCGATGAGCTTGGCTGTATGAATCCTTTTTCCAATAATTCATCTAACTGTTTCTTTAGTTCCTACATTTCTATGGGTGCCAAACGGTAAGGTGCTTTGGCAATTGGTGCTGTTTCTGGTAGTAGATGGATTCTGAATTCAACTTCTATGTCTGGAGGTTGTCCTGGTAGTTCTTCTGGAAATACATCTGAAAACTGGGATACGACTGGAATATCCTTTAATTCTTTTCCTTTAGTGTTAGTGATTATAGAAATCAAATACACTAATGACCCTTTTCTTATATAACTTGCTGTTTTCATCACATAAATGAATTTTGTGGTTCTAAAGGGTTTATTTCCTTTAATTGTGATCTTTTCACCCCTTGGCGAGTTTACTTGGATTGACTTTTGAACACATAAAATACTGGCTTTATTCGCTATTAACCAATCCATTCCTAACACAACATAAAATCCTGCCAGATTCATTGGGTAAAGGTTTGCAATAAATTTCTGATTTAGAATTTCAATTCTTGCTCCCTGCAAGATTTCAGAAATCTTAATGGTTTCTCCATTTGCTGTCTCTACTAGACATTCTTGTGGAAGTTTAGTTAATGGTTGGTTAAGAAGTTTGCAAAATGAAGTATTAATAAAACTTTGGTTTGCACCAGAGTCAAATAATACTTTAGCAAAAATGTCATTAACTAAAAACGTACCGGCGATCACATCCGGGACCAACTTTGCTTCTTCTACAGTGAGAACAAATGCCCTAGCATTTTTAGTATTCTTGTTGTTCATGGCTGGAGCTAGTTTTGGACAGTTTGGCTTGATGTGACCTTGTTCTCCACAGTTGTAACATATCCTGTTGTTAGGTTTCTTCCTGCAGTCTTCTTCTTTGTATCAAGATATTTTGCAGAAATTGTAATATATGGAGCATCTTCCAGAATGCTTCCTTTTGCAATACTTGCAATAGGGTGCAGATGTAGAACCTACATTTTTCCCACGGTTAGAATTTCCAGAGCGAAATTCTTGGGTAAGCTTCTGGGTTAGGTTCCTCCTTTGGTCCTCTTCTCGTGTACGGACTAACTCATCTGTCAAGGTGTTTGCTAGTTCTACAGCTTCTTCTATGGTTTGAGGTCTAGCTGCCTTGACAACATGCCTAATCTCCCCAATTAATCCCCAGATGTAACGGGAGATTAATACTGGTTCAGGTGATGCAAGGGTGGGCACTATTCTAGCATATTCAAAGAATAAAGTAGTGTATCCCTTACTATCTACCACAGTCATCCTAAGGTTTAGGAACTTATTTGCTATTTGTTCCTTTTCATTGGGAGGGCAAAATTTCCTTTCTACCATGTTTTTAAATTCCTCCCATTCCATATTGTAAGTTATGTCACTTCCCCTAGACTGGAGGATAGTGTTCCACCATTCTAGTGCTGAATTCTTAAACAGATTGGAAGCAAACATTATTTTATCCTCTTCCGCGCATTTGCTTATTCTTAAGAATGCCTTAGTCTTTTCTAGCCAGCGTAGAGATGCAATGGCCCCTTCATTGCCCGAGAATTCCATTGGTTTACAAGACCAGAATTCTTTATAAGAACAACCATAAGACATGGTTCTTCTTCTTTTGGGAATGGGCACTTGAAGTATGGGTCCATTGTTTACGTTGTGTTCAGGTTCAGAGGGTCGTTTACTATCATGTTTACTTTTATTTTCCGCTTCCTTAACCGTTTTGATAATATATGGCATCGCATCTATTATCCCTTGTGCCACTATGTGTTGCATGGCACTATTATCCACTTGGTTTCCATTATTGTTGTTGTTCGGGTTATCGTTATCCAGGTTATTGTTACTCTGGTTATCGTTATTCTGGTTTTCCTGGTTCACTTCGTTGTCCATCTGAATTTTAAACATTTACCAATTATTAATATCACAAAATAATATTTAAGGCAAACAATCACACAACCCACATAATGGTCAAAAGCTTCGAGCATTGAGACTTACTCTTTCTTATATAGTGTGCTTCTAATACAAACTAAAACTGGAATTAAAATACTACTATGCATCGCTAACCACGAAGTGGTCTATACTACAACATATATTATTGTTATTACACACACACACATACTGATATGGGTTCATCCAGAACTCCATATTATGCTTTTCGTACTTCCAGACGAGTCGTTCTCCAACCTGTCTCATCCTCTTGCTACTTTCTAAAATCTCTTCTCCGAAAGTTCGGAGCTCTTGCACATTTTCTGCACTCATTGGGGGTGCAGGTGCTGGTACTGGGTCTGGGTACTGTGGCATGGGTTCTTCCTGAGGATACGGATTCTCTAGGATTTCCCTAATGTATTCATCGTTATCGTAGTAGGGATCTAGAGGGTCCAGACTTGGGTAAGCTGATAGGTTTGGCATGGGTTCGTCGGTTAGGTGGTAGCGTTGCACATAATCCCTATGATCATCGAACCACGAATCGTAGTCTGGGTCTAAGGGATTGGGTGCTGGTACCCTAGGTATCTCCTCTGGGTTGAAATCATGCATTTGGACTTGGTTTTCTGGGTTGTTTTCTATCTCCATCGGCTGCATGGGAAACAAGGGTAATGGTTGAGGGGCTACTAGTTGTTCCAGGTTTGGGTCGGCAGCTGTGGTTGCTAGGATATGAAAATTGGCTAAGCTCCTATTAAGCATATCTTGCGTGTGGGCATCTATCTCTCTCTTAGCAGCTGCTAGGACTCGCTGCTGTTGTAACTTTTTCATTCTTTTCCTACGCTCGTGTGAGCTCCCCTACTGAACCATCCTCTCTTTTTCTGAGGGAATGGCTCTTCAGACTGAGCCTTAAACACAAACATCCCTTCTTCATTATCAGCTGAATACTCAGAGAGGGCAGGCTGTGAAGAGGTGCCTTCAATCCTAGGTGAGCCAGACAACTGACGATAGGCGTCGGAGGGTCCTTGATCACTCATACTGTAAACTAACAGATAGTCAAATAACACACAACAATAAAATACAGATATGCACGTATTTCCGTAATTAATTTCCTAACATATCATATTTTAGTGTCAGCAGAACACTTCTGTGGCTGAATCAGTGGCTTAGCTCTGATACCACCTTCTGTCGCAACCCCCGTCCCCAATCTGTCCCGGGAACGGGAGAGGCCGCGAGACCAGTTTCTGTGGTGTCGGTGTTTATCATTTTGGCAGCGGAAATTTCATCAGGACCGTAGTTAGGAAATATTTATCAGAGTAAATACCACGCTTTTATA
>JARYGA010024377.1:0-28875 GCA_030545235.1 Helianthus tuberosus | reverse complement strand
GTTTGGATGATATGTCGATATGCATTCTTAACAAACTAATAATCAACAACAAGCTTAAAATTGGTTCTTAACAACATCATTAAAGTGGTTAATAAAAGGTTTTATTAAAAGTTAATGATTTTATAATAAAATGGGTTATATTAAAAAAAAACCTTGAAAATTTGATTTCACTAAAGTACCATTGATTTGAATGCATGCAAATGTATGGTACATGATATTTTCTAAACTGGAATTTTGAAATATTAAAAACCCCTTTTATAAAAAAAGTCAAACACCATCCTTTTATACAACACTCGAATCACTAGGGAACTTGTTTGTGGGATAAAGGTCACCTAACCACATTTGAGGGAACTTGTATGTTCGAGGTGGGCTTACCATGTTTGTGGGATAAAGGTCACCTAACCACTTATATGTATAATCTCACATGTGTGTGTAAGTTGGACGACTTGATTTGGAAACCATGTGCTTAGGGTCACCGAAGCATGGCATACAAAGGTGTTGATGGCATTAAACATGCCAACTAAACATAAAGATGTTTAACCGATCCCATATGGCTAGAAATTGGAAAGAGTTACAATCGTCAAACGTTGACTACCTTGTTAATTTAAATAATGGGATAAAGGTCACCTAACCAATATATAAATGTAACGTTGGATTCTAGATTTTAATTATTAATTGTCTATAAGACACAAAAGGGTGTTAATGATTAAAATATAATATTGAAAATACTAAAATTGGACTTTGTTAAATTTTGTAGATGGCCTCAAAACAATAACACCACCAACACAATTACCTCAACCGTCCGAAACCTATCACTAAGAACCATCCTTGAAAAGGATCGTCTGAACCATAACAACTTCATGGATTGGTTTCAAAACTTGAGAATCGTTCTCAAGCAAGAGAAGATATCCTATGTGTTGGACGATCCTGTGACAACTGGCACGAAACCGGTAATTTCCGTACACTTTAACTATTAGTTAATGACTGCAATTATGTGCTTAATTGTCAGCAATGTCTGAACACATACTAAACAAGTGAATTCATGCACGTTGTATTCTACAAAATATTGCTTTATGCATAAACGAGAGCGTTGCGTCAGAAATACTAGTAAACTCACCGGTAAGACACACTGTGTCAACAGAACTGCAGAAAGCAGTCCGACATAAATAGGAGCCTAGATCTAGGTCCAACGACAAGAATACAGTAAAACCCAAGAGTACATACAAGGGTTTAATATATAGACATTTCGGAAGCAAAAATAAGCACTAAAAAGCACCCGAAACGCACTTTAAGTGCAGAATTTTAATAAATTCAGCTCTAAACAGCTTTTAACAACATAAATATCATGCAGAAATTTCGTTTTATCATCCAGAATACTTCCCTGAGTGTCGGGAATCGAAAGTGCTACAAAAAAGGTACTTAAAAGACACTAAAAGGTGCAATTTAGCACTTTAACGAACCGGTATATAACCGAACAATCGGATATTACCCGGAACACCAAAATAATGCTAGAAGCATTGTTTTTATTTTTTCTAAGCTAGTCAGGGTCCCCGAACACCCTAACACCCTTTGTATTGAATAACACACTTAAGCTACTAACTAGAACCTTTAGATTTCAACCAAATCACTAACCATATCCTCACAACCCAACCATACCCCCCCCCCCTCAAATGACGGTCACCCAAGGGGGTGACCCATTTCCATTTTTGCTTGATTAATTAATTGGCTAATGTTGGTGATTTAGAGACATAATATTTGTTGGATAAAACTTGAGTTGGATTATAAATATACACCCAAGGTAACTAGTCTCTTTCATTCCACACATCAACAACAACTCATCTTCTTTCCCCCTACACCCCATCTCGGCCGAACACCTCCAACACCATAGCTCCACCATCAAGTTTGATCCTAGCCATTTTTCATACACACATAGAAGCAAGAGGTCATACAATCAAGCCCGGTGCTTTCGAAAGTGCAAGAACCACTCTAGATTTCTTTTATCCACCACATTTACATCTTGTTTCTTCCCTAGCCTTGTGCTAGTAGTAAGTGTTTCTAATCATCATCTTGATCTTGTTTATGGTGGTTAATAGGTGATTTAATGGTTAAAAAATATGAACCCTAAAGAACATAACATAAAGTCTTGAACATAAGTGATTAATGGTGGATAAAGAGTAGATATGTGTGTAAATCATGTGAATCTTGTCTAGTTGTGATTATTTGATGTTGTTTGTTACTAAAAGTGGGATGGGTCATCATCTAGACATACTAGATCATGTTCAAGAACATGAACTAGTAGGATGTTAGTGTTAGAAATGTGAAAGATGATGAAACCATCCACAATGAACTTGAAACTTGAATAAAAATAATTTTTCTTGTAAAATGAAGTTGTAAACTTGTGGATCTAAAGATCTACAAGTGGTTTTTCGGAAGAACCAAGCGAAAGATACTAGTTTTGTCATAACCCGGATATTTTATGAAAGAAGCACATTTATAGTAACTAAACAAGTATGTAAACACTTGTGTAACAAAGAAATTTAACAAGAAAGTATTTTTGTAAATCTTGACTAGAAGTTGTGAAACTTCAAGTTCTTTAAAAATAAGGTTTACAAGAAACTAATCATGTTTTTAAAGATAACAAGACCTACTAAATATGTTAGTAACTTACTACATATTTTTACAAGACTTTCAAGTTCATAAGTTTGTGGTTTATGCTTGTTTTGACAAGTTTGGTAAATAAAGGTTGTGTTGTTAATGTTGTTGATGATTTAAAAGAAAATAAACACATGTTTTAAAAACATGGGAAACCTCCATTTTTAGGGGAAACTCTGTCAAATTTTTTATAAATTTTGACACTTAGAAAAATATAAGTTTTTGAGAAACTTATTCCCTAAAAATGTATCTAAAAATATTACCAAGGTTTCCCTAATTTTTGGTGATAAGAAAATGATGATTTCTTCAAGACTAAAATTTATATTAAGTATGTATATTTTTGAGAAAAATATATATATTATTTGATCACCAACTTTTGTGCTAAGTGTATGTAGTATGTATTATACTTGATAGTGTATTAGAACTTGAAAATACGCTAAATACTCATGTAACACCTGTGTCATTTCAACCATCAAACAAATACCAAACCAATGAAATATTGTATTTCATACTTTGGGCTTGTATAAATATGTGTATCATTTGCACATATCAACTCATGTTCGATTTCAAGCTCTAAATCGCTTTCTGGAAGGTTATACACGCACTGATGCGTAAATATAACCAGTTTAATGCAACGAACACTCCGGAATAGTGAAATAGGCTTAACATACCTTAAATAACCTTTACATAACTTAGATATAAGTTTTGGAAGGGTTGGTGTGGTGAAATCAAAGTTTAATCGCTTACAGGGACTTAAGTTGACAAACTGCGAAAGTATGCCAATTTGAACTGTAACAGACATTCCGGAACATGACCATAAGTTAAACATACCATAAATATCCTTTACATAGCTTAGAAATAGGCTTTGAGGTGTTCGGTATGCTAAAATAAACTTTTGTGTCATTCAGGGACTAAAAGCGTCAAAAAGTGCACAAGTTTGCATTTTTACGCATAACTTACGTTCTGAATACATCCGGACATCCAAAAATTTATGTAAGCATGACTATATTATGCTTTAGTGTTTGGCTTGCCAAAAATCCATTCGTCGCGTCATTTGGATCGTTTTTCGCGCTTGTGCGCATTCCGTCGTAATTAAGCGAACATCGCGTTCGTACGACCAAACGAACCATCATCCGACATATTTTTGAACATGTTTCATGTCCACAATGTTTAGGCAACATTTTAGGGCCTTAAAGTTGGCTTTACGGGCCTTAGAAGTGTCGGAAAAGGCCTTAAACACGTGCAGGGACTGAAACTGTCATTTCTGAAACAAGTTTTCTGATCAGACAGGCCAAAGCGGCCCGCATTGTGTTTATAACATCCTGAAGCGGGCCGCATCCGAGTAATAGACCAGATTAAATGTTTCTAATGCAAGTTGCAACCAAATCAATTCTTAACCACATGTTTAGAGATGATGTGTCATTAAGTTATGGAGCATTTGTGGCACCATAACATTCCGACAAGTGTACGGCCTTGATCGTTGCCTCCTTTTCCAAGAAACGATCCTAGCGGTGGACCATTTCCTATAAATACCCACCAACATCACACCCAAAAACTCACACCTTTGAACCTTTGAACCTTTGAATCTTGGACCCTTCGTAAGTATTCTTTCGTTCTTTTCCTTATTTTATTGTTTTATCGAGTCTGAAAGTCAAACTTTGTTTGACTTTCTGCGTTGACCAGTAATGGTCAATGCGAAGTTCGTTTGAACTTCGCAACGTGATTGTAATCACGTTGGTCATAGTCCCTTGGGACTATGCCCACTGATTACCACGTTGTCTAGGGTCGTAGGGTAGGCGATCTAATAAATCGCCTATACCTTCGAACCCGACCCAGGTTGGTCGATCATTAGGATCCGACCAAATACATTAGGTGACCATAGTGTAGGGAATAACCTTCCGAGGTTATACCCTATGGTCACATCGTTTAAGTAGTTGTATGATAGGTAGTTTATATGCCTTAGGTAAATTACCAGAATACCCTTTTCATACATAATTGGTAATTTAGCATATGTAACGTAAACTTTTGTCACGTAACTGATTATGTAACATGTTTAGGCATATAATACTTGTCATAGGACTAGTTAGGCGGTCCAAACGCGTTTCACGCGCACGACACGTTAAAGAAGCATAAGCTTCCTAAACGGGTCGTAATGGGTCGAAATCACTCAGGTTAAGTTTCATTTAGTATGTAGGCTTTGTTAAACCAAATGACACGAGTCTCTACACTCGTTTGGTTTACAAACCCTAATGCTACCCGATCTTCCGATTCAGGTCCGGTTTATTAATGTAGCTACCTATACTAGGTGCCGTTTGATATCCGCGATCTCTAGCATTGTTTAGTTGTTACTCAAGGACTACTGAGCAATCTCAGGTGAGTACATAGACCCCTCTTTTACTGTTTTCCAAACTGTTTTGGGGTGGAACACATGTGCCTACTTGTTACTTTCATGCTTTCCTGTTTTAACATCATATACTGCTATGTTCGTTAGTACATTATAGTACATGATTTCAATACATTTTATGCTATGTATGTCCATTATGTGCATACTTAGTACATTGTTTTACATTGCTTTTCTGTTGCATATACTTATCCAGCATATGAACACTTTATACTACATATTGAACCGCTGTAAACATTTGACTATGTGAACCGTTTGTATCTGTGATCCGTTGATATCTGTGAACCGTTTGTATCTGTGAACCGTTTGTATCTGTGATCTGTTGATATCTGTGAACCGTTGGTATCTGTGAACCGTTTGTATCTATGAACCGTGTGAACCGTCTTTGACCATACATAAACATTTCTATAACTGTTAAACATTACTTTGGTGGTTTGGTTTGGTTAAATGATTAAGTAACGATACGTGTGTAATATGATACAAGCATGGTGGATACGCCGCTGGTACTTCCTATATATAAGTGTTTGTATGGTATTACATATTGTAGCGTTATTTGAATCATTTCAGTTTGATACATATAACATTTTATACAAATAACATACTTTTCACAAGACATTGTTTTACAAACAACTTATCTTATACAAATCCATATTACTATGGTTATTCATTTAACCATACATTATTCATTTATTTTATACATATCATCTGAACTCATTGTTTTTCAAATGATTTACAAAACAAAGCAAATTACAAGGTTCATGACTAAACATTTTCTCAAACATAAGTCATGGAACCTATTTTCACAAAACCTATGTATCTCACAGGCATTTTTATGCTGACGTACCTATTTTCACATGTGTTTTTCAGGAACTGTTGCATAAGATGATCAAGATACATATAGGCAGACTTGGGCTTTAGTGACAATAAAAGATGCAAGACTAGTTAATTATGTTGTATTTCTTGTTTGTAAAGACATTGTAACGCTTTTAAATCAATAAAACGAAACTTCAATTGCCATGGATTTGAAACAATTAATTCTGTTACAACACTCCCCGATGTTTCCGCCACGTTTTGTATGTTCCACGTGGTCGGGGTGTGACAGAAAAGATGGTATCAGAGCCAATGGTTATAGGGAATTAGGTTATTAGTAATGCTTTGACCTAGTCTATAACCTTCTTAGGACCCTAACGCGAGTTTACTTGCGTTTAGTCATAAAACAATACCGTCACCTATCCTTAGGCGACTACCACAACAAGAACATAATTTTCGAAACCGCTTTGAAAACTAATCATCTGTTCTAGGATGATTAATTACTAGGTTTTGAACCCTCTATTGTAAGGTTTTGAACCCCTTTGAGTTTTCAAAAATCTCGTCAAGGTTTTGGGTTTTAAATAATGTGAACACGTGCAAACTGGAAGGGTGAATGCCTGTATTCTGAGTTTTCTGTCTAGGCAAGCACCTCGTATACATCTCAACCAGACGCGAGACCAGTTGTGCTTACCTGGGAATTCTTGGGATGAGTGTTCACTTATAGGCGAGCATGTCTTCGCGATACATTATTTTTGACCTATTTACTTTGATTATTCACCGAGGTCGTTTGTTGCTTTGTAGTAACAAACAAATGACCACTATCCTTGCTTTCATCAGATTTGCTTCATCTCATTCTTTTCGTCTAATTCTCTCACTCGTTTCCTTTCATGTTCCTCTTTTAGAATGCCTCCTCGACGCGAAAACCAGATAGCGACTGCCGAGCTGGCAGAAATCATTGCGCAGCAAATGGCTGCTCAATTCCCAAACCTCTTTGCTCAATGGAATCAAGCCAACAACAACAACAATGGTCCATGCAATTTCAAGAGTTTTAACTCGGCGAAACCACTCAAGTTTAGTGGTTCTGAGGGAGCGACGGGGCTTCTCCAATGGTTCGAGAGCATTGAAAATACTTTCCGCCACGTGCAGTGCCCTGACAATCGCAAGGTCGAGTTTGCTTCGAGTGTGTTCCAGAAGAGAGCCCTTACGTGGTGGAATGGGATTATGAGGGATCGTGGTGCAGAAGTTGCTCTAGCACAGACATGGGCTGAACTTAGGGCCCTTATGATGAAGGAATTCTGTCCTCGACACGAGATCAGGGCTTTGGAAAGGGAATTCGACAATCTTGAGCAAAACAGCGGTGAGCATCGAGCCTACACGGACCGTTATGAAGAGTTAAGTCTGTTATGCCCAAACATGGTCACGCCTTTGGATAAGGCAATCGAAAAGTACATTGATGGCCTCCCTGACTCAATACAAGACATTTTGACTGGTAGCAACCCTACTACAGTTAGACAGGCCATTGAGCTATCTGCAACCTTGACTGAATCAAAGATCAGGAAAGGTAAACTTTTCCGAAAAAGTGACAAGAAGCCGGTCGAAGAATCGAAACCAATCGAGGAATCAAAGATCATGGATGAACAGACTGGATCCCCTAAGAGGTCAAAGAAGCGAAAGGCTTCTCAGAACTACGCTGTGGTCGCTCACAATGATCAAGCCGTCCTCAATCAACCAGCTCAACCCCCTGCCAGGAAACCCTACAATGGAACTGCACCCTTGTGCAACCAATGTGGCCTACATCATCATGCTGCTGTGAAGTGCCGCAAATGCCAAACTTGCGGACTCATAGGCCATACAGCAAGAGTCTGCCCAGCTGCAGCTGCACCAAATAAAGTTAACAACAATACCGCTCAAGGTCGTTTTCTACCAGGTTCTTGCTTCAACTGTGGCGAGATGGGTCATTTCCGAAGAAATTGCCCAAAGCTTGCTAATGCAAATCCAGCACAGGGATGAGCATCTGACCGAATGGAAGACAATGCTGTTTAGAAATAATCAATCCTTATGTATTATTTTCTTTAGTTGTCAAGGTCCAAGAAACAGTTGTGATCATTGTTCATAAATAAACCTTTTATTTACATTACAATGTATTTATGTGATTGTATGTATAAACAACATATCCCCTACAATACCGACAATCAAGGAACCGCATTCCTTGAAGAACAGACTACTCCCAAATTTCTTCCGTTGTATGATCTCTTGCGTTTTCCACGAAAATCCTAAGTACCCGTTTCTTCCAAGAGAAACGAAGTACGAGGTGCCAAGTTAATTGCAATCAATAACAAGATAATAACAATTAAACAACTATGTGTTTATGTGCTTATGAACATTACAAGACAAACTGTGCGGACTATGCAAGGAATTACGTAATTATGGATGCATACATAATTATGGAATTTAGTGCACAGAAACCACAGTAAGCTTTGTAATGTGCCTAGAAGTTAACTCCATTCATTTCCGTTTCTGAGGAAACAACCGTAGAAAATGACTCCGTTTGTTCATTTTCGTTTCTGAAGATTTTCCGTTAAGGAAATGAATATCCGTTTGTCCATCCTTTTCATTTCCGTTTCTGAGGAAGCAACCGTAGAAAATGACTCCGTTTGTTCATTTTCGTTTCTGAAGATTTTCCGTTAAGGAAATGAATATCCGTTTGTCCATCCTTTTCATTTCCGTTTCTGAGGAAGCAACCGTAGAAAATGACTCCGTTTGTTCATTTTCGTTTCTGAAGATTTTCCGTTAAGGAAATGAATATCCGTTTGTCCATCCTTTTCATTTCCGTTTCTGAGGAAGCAACCGTAGAAAATGACTCCGTTTGTTCATTTTCGTTTCTGAAGATTTTCCGTAAGGGAAATGAATATCCGTTTGTCTATCCTTTTCATTTCCGTGTCTGAGGAAGCAACCGTAGAAAATGACTCCGTTTGTTCATTTTACGTTTCTGAAGATTGTCCGTTGAGGAAATGAATCCCCGTTTGTTTATTCCTTCATTTCCGCTTCTGAAGAATACTCGTTGAGGAAAATGACTCCGTCTGTTCATTTTCGTTCTAAAGAATGTCCGTTAAGGAAATGACAGGATTATGCCTTACATACCTCTGGTGGTTGTTTTGACACAAAGTCACAAATAGACTCCTACGAATTAATTTCGGGACGAAATTTCCTAAAGTAGGGGAGACTGTAACACCTGTGTCATTTCAACCATCAAACAAATACCAAACCAATGAAATATTGTATTTCATACTTTGGGCTTGTATAAATATGTGTATCATTTGCACATATCAACTCATGTTCGATTTCAAGCTCTAAATCGCTTTCTGGAAGGTTATACACGCACTGATGCGTAAATATAACCAGTTTAATGCAACGAACACTCCGGAATAGTGAAATAGGCTTAACATACCTTAAATAACCTTTACATAACTTAGATATAAGTTTTGGAAGGGTTGGTGTGGTGAAATCAAAGTTTAATCGCTTACAGGGACTTAAGTTGACAAACTGCGAAAGTATGCCAATTTGAACTGTAACAGACATTCCGGAACATGACCATAAGTTAAACATACCATAAATATCCTTTACATAGCTTAGAAATAGGCTTTGAGGTGTTCGGTATGCTAAAATAAACTTTTGTGTCATTCAGGGACTAAAAGCGTCAAAAAGTGCACAAGTTTGCATTTTTACGCATAACTTACGTTCTGAATACATCCGGACATCCAAAAATTTATGTAAGCATGACTATATTATGCTTTAGTGTTTGGCTTGCCAAAAATCCATTCGTCGCGTCATTTGGATCGTTTTTCGCGCTTGTGCGCATTCCGTCGTAATTAAGCGAACATCGCGTTCGTACGACCAAACGAACCATCATCCGACATATTTTTGAACATGTTTCATGTCCACAATGTTTAGGCAACATTTTAGGGCCTTAAAGTTGGCTTTACGGGCCTTAGAAGTGTCGGAAAAGGCCTTAAACACGTGCAGGGACTGAAACTGTCATTTCTGAAACAAGTTTTCTGATCAGACAGGCCAAAGCGGCCCGCATTGTGTTTATAACATCCTGAAGCGGGCCGCATCCGAGTAACAGACCAGATTAAATGTTTCTAATGCAAGTTGCAACCAAATCAATTCTTAACCACATGTTTAGAGATGATGTGTCATTAAGTTATGGAGCATTTGTGGCACCATAACATTCCGACAAGTGTACGGCCTTGATCGTTGCCTCCTTTTCCAAGAAACGATCCTAGCGGTGGACCATTTCCTATAAATACCCACCAACATCACACCCAAAAACTCACACCTTTGAACCTTTGAACCTTTGAATCTTGGACCCTTCGTAAGTATTCTTTCGTTCTTTTCCTTATTTTATTGTTTTATCGAGTCTGAAAGTCAAACTTTGTTTGACTTTCTGCGTTGACCAGTAATGGTCAATGCGAAGTTCGTTTGAACTTCGCAACGTGATTGTAATCACGTTGGTCATAGTCCCTTGGGACTATGCCCACTGATTACCACGTTGTCTAGGGTCGTAGGGTAGGCGATCTAATAAATCGCCTATACCTTCGAACCCGACCCAGGTTGGTCGATCATTAGGATCCGACCAAATACATTAGGTGACCATAGTGTAGGGAATAACCTTCCGAGGTTATACCCTATGGTCACATCGTTTAAGTAGTTGTATGATAGGTAGTTTATATGCCTTAGGTAAATTACCAGAATACCCTTTTCATACATAATTGGTAATTTAGCATATGTAACGTAAACTTTTGTCACGTAACTGATTATGTAACATGTTTAGGCATATAATACTTGTCATAGGACTAGTTAGGCGGTCCAAACGCGTTTCACGCGCACGACACGTTAAAGAAGCATAAGCTTCCTAAACGGGTCGTAATGGGTCGAAATCACTCAGGTTAAGTTTCATTTAGTATGTAGGCTTTGTTAAACCAAATGACACGAGTCTCTACACTCGTTTGGTTTACAAACCCTAATGCTACCCGATCTTCCGATTCAGGTCCGGTTTATTAATGTAGCTACCTATACTAGGTGCCGTTTGATATCCGCGATCTCTAGCATTGTTTAGTTGTTACTCAAGGACTACTGAGCAATCTCAGGTGAGTACATAGACCCCTCTTTTACTGTTTTCCAAACTGTTTTGGGGTGGAACACATGTGCCTACTTGTTACTTTCATGCTTTCCTGTTTTAACATCATATACTGCTATGTTCGTTAGTACATTATAGTACATGATTTCAATACATTTTATGCTATGTATGTCCATTATGTGCATACTTAGTACATTGTTTTACATTGCTTTTCTGTTGCATATACTTATCCAGCATATGAACACTTTATACTACATATTGAACCGTTGTAAACATTTGACTATGTGAACCGTTTGTATCTGTGATCCGTTGATATCTGTGAACCGTTTGTATCTGTGAACCGTTTGTATCTGTGATCTGTTGATATCTGTGAACCGTTGGTATCTGTGAACCGTTTGTATCTATGAACCGTGTGAACCGTCTTTGACCATACATAAACATTTCTATAACTGTTAAACATTACTTTGGTGGTTTGGTTTGGTTAAATGATTAAGTAACGATACGTGTGTAATATGATACAAGCATGGTGGATACGCCGCTGGTACTTCCTATATATAAGTGTTTGTATGGTATTACATATTGTAGCGTTATTTGAATCATTTCAGTTTGATACATATAACATTTTATACAAATAACATACTTTTCACAAGACATTGTTTTACAAACAACTTATCTTATACAAATCCATGTTACTATGGTTATTCATTTAACCATACATTATTCATTTATTTTATACATATCATCTGAACTCATTGTTTTTCAAATGATTTACAAAACAAAGCAAATTACAAGGTTCATGACTAAACATTTTCTCAAACATAAGTCATGGAACCTATTTTCACAAAACCTATGTATCTCACAGGCATTTTTATGCTGACGTACCTATTTTCACATGTGTTTTTCAGGAACTGTTGCATAAGATGATCAAGATACATATAGGCAGACTTGGGCTTTAGTGACAATAAAAGATGCAAGACTAGTTAATTATGTTGTATTTCTTGTTTGTAAAGACATTGTAACGCTTTTAAATCAATAAAACGAAACTTCAATTGCCATGGATTTGAAACAATTAATTCTGTTACAACACTCCCCGATGTTTCCGCCACGTTTTGTATGTTCCACGTGGTCGGGGTGTGACAACTCATGAGAAGTAAAAACACAAAATACACATACAACATACTTAGACAAATACAAGAGAATATATTTATGAAAATATATTACTTGGACAAGATACATAATTCGGGTGCAAAACATAAGATACTTATATTAATTTTTGAGAAAATAATATAAGTAAGATACTTAGTTAAAAATATAAAATATTTTTAACACAACAAAACATATACAAAAGATAGTGACTGTACTTGTGCGATACAAGTCTAGTGACTAACGTTAAGAAAACGCGTATAGGTCACGACGTTAATTAAGCAAATCCGGTGAAGTTTACAACGCAAGGAACGCAAAGTTGTGAGTTCATGCTCCCCCTTTTCTTTTAACTGTTTTCAGTTTTATAACTTCGGGGGTGAAATACATGTTACAAATATTACTATGTTTACAAATGGTATGATAACAAGAAGCACACTTGGTGAGAACGAGTACCAAGTGTGACGAGATATAAGAATACAAGAAGCGAACTTGGTGAGGACGAGTACCAAGTATGATGCGTTATGAGAAATGATACGAGAAATCGTGTCACGAATAGGGTACATAAGCACCATTAATCAACAATATACCTAGACCGCAGAACAAAAGGTTAGATCTAACGGGTGCCGGGCAGCCACACTCTTGGTGAGGACGAGTACCGAGTAGTGCTTTTGTGTCTCAGAATATGCCAACTAGAAAAATGCCTAAGGTTTGGTGACTTCCTATGTGGTGTCACATGTTAATGGCTTTGCAACCCATTAACAATCCTGATACTTACAGGAATACTTTATTTACTTAAGAATCATACCATACTAAAACTAGATTTATACTTGAGTACGTGGGGTACACAAGTAAACTAGAATTATACATGAGTACGTGGTGTACACATGAAAACTTGATTTATATATGAAAACTTGATTTATACATGACACAAACTATGTTTTCATACAAAGTATACAAACGTGAAATACAAAAACTGCATGAATTCACACCAACATTATGTTGACGTTTTTCCAAAACTCACATGTATTTCAGGTAACTAGGATGGATGTGTGCGTGGTCTTATTCATGCTCATGGATGTCGCTATGTTTATCGTTAAATAAAGTTGTAACTTTTAAGACAATATGCTATCTCGTATTGTAAACACTTGACTTATGTTTTCAGTAATGTAATGTTTGAAGTTATTTTTGAGCATGTAGTATGTTTACCTTTCGTATGCAATGAGAACCTTTCATGATCACACCTCGTGCTTCCGCCGCAGAAAGGGGTGTGACAGATCCTATTCCCGATGAACCTAACGTGGAAGATGAGGAAGCCTATAACGATTGGGTTAAGTATACCAAGGACTCCATGCAAACCTCTTGTCTCATGTTGGGAACTATGATTCCCGAAATTCAAAAGGATTTTGAACATCACGGGGCATACGACATGATTACCCAATTGAAGGAAATGTTCCTACAACAAGCAAGGGTAGAACGCTTCGAAAACGATCGGGCACTTCATTCATGTCGAATGGAGGAAACCCAATCGGTATCATCTTATGTCCTTAAGATGAAAAGCCACATTGATCGCCTTGAAAGGCTAAATTGTCCTGTCTCTAAAGAGTTGGCTACGGATTTAATCCTCAACTCTTTAACAAAGAAATTTGAGAGCTTTGTAATGAATTACAACATGAATGGATGGGACAAGAGCATTGGTGAACTTCATGCAATCCTCAAAACGGCCGAAGCAGGAATGGACAAAAAGGCTTTACCCATTCTAATGATCAATGAGGGATGCAACAAGAAAAGGCCCCACCCTGACTCTAAGGAAAATTTTGCCAAAAGAAAGGGGCACCTCAAGGAAAAGGGAAGGGAAAGGCTAAAGCAGAACCAGGCTAAAGCAAAACCCACGAAACCAAAGAAACGAAGCAAAAGGTTGCCGCGAACGACCCATGTTTTAAGTGTGGAGAGATAGGACATTGGAAGAGAAATTGTCCAACCTATCTCAAAGAGTTGAAAAACAAGAGGGATGCAGGGCAAACCTCTGGTACAATCTTTATGATACATGTTGAGCTTAATGTTATTTCTTCTAACACATGGGTACTAGATACCAGATGTGGAACTCATATTTGCAATTTGTTGCATGGGTTTAAAAGAAATAAACATTACCAGAAGGGAGACGCTAGTCTCTTCATGGGTAATGGAGCAAAAGTTGAAGTCGAAGCCCAAGGAGACTATGTCTTGAAGCTTCCAAGTGGTTTGGAAGTGATTTTGAAGAATGTTTTATATGCTCCTAGTTTAACTAGGAGCATAATTTCTGTTTCCCTTTTGAGACAATGTGGTTTTAATTTCGAATTTGTTAACCATGACATTTATGTTTCTACGCATGATGTGTTTTACTTTAAAGCATTGCCTTTAAATGGTATTTATGAATTAGATCAAGATGACACATCATACGATAGCTCAATGTACCAAGTAACCGCCAAGAAACTTAAAATGGATTTGAGTGATTCCTATCTTTGGCATTGTCTCCTTGGACATATAAACAAGAATCGCATGCAAACACTTCGTAAAAATGGTCTTTTGAAAACGAATGAAGATGATTCATTTGATGTATGCGAATCTTGTTTACAAGGAAAAATGACCAAGACACCCTTTAATGGCACCTTTGAAAGGGCAAAAGACTTATTAGGTATCACACATTCGAATGTATATGGTCCTTTTAAGCCAATGACTAGGAATGGTGAAAGATACTTCATTACTTTTACCGATGACTATAGTCGTTATGGTTATGTGTATTTAATAAGACACAAGGATGAGGCATTTGAAATGTTCAAAGACTTCAAAAGTGAAGTTAGAAAATCAACTCAAGAAAACAATCAAAGTCCTTCGCACTGATAAAGGAGGTGAATACCTTAGTGGTGCTTTTCATGATCATCCTAGGAATTGTGGGATTATCTCGCAACTTACTCCACCTGGAACACCACAACATAATGGTGTATCTGAGAGGAGGAATCGAACTCTATTGGATGTGGTTCGATCTATGATGGCTAGAAGCACATTACCTCTATCATTTTGGGGTTACGCTTTGCTCTCCGCAGTCCGTATACTAAATATGGCCCCCACCAAGAAAGTGGAAAGGACACCTTTTGAAATATGGTATGGAAAGCCTCCATCGTTATCATTCTTCAGGGTGTGGGGTTATGAAGCTTATGTTAAGCAATACACCCCAAATAAATTGGAAGTCTGATCCACTAAGTGTATCTTTGTTGGATATCCTAAAGATGATATAGGATACTATTTCTACGATCCAACCGAGCAAAAGGTATTTGTTTCTCGAAAAGGTAAGTTTTAGAAGCTAAGTTCCTTATAGAAGGAACTAGTGGAAGAACAGTGCAACTTGATGTCACACCCCGACCGTGTAAAACAACAAACCACGGCGGAAACGTCGGGGAGTGGAGTGACAGAATTATTGTTTCACAACCATGGTATTTAAAGTTTCTTTTTATTTATTAACTTTGATTACATTGTCTTTAAACAAAGAAAACATAACATAAATTAAACTAGTCTTGCATCGTTTATTGTCACTAAGGCCCGAGTCTGCCTAAGTGTATCACGATCCACCTTATGCATTAGCTCCTGAAAACACATGTGAAAATAGGTACTACGTTAGCATAAAAATGCATGTGAGATACATAGGTTTTGTTGAAGCAGGATTCATAACTTGTAAGTTTAAAAGAAATGTTTAAACAAAAGTTAGTCATGAACCTTGTAGAAAGTTTTCTTTTATAAATCATACGAAAATCGATATGAAATTCAAATGATATTAAAGAAAAGTGTATGGTTAACAGAATAACCAAGTAAAATGAGTTTGTATATGATATGTTGTTTGAAAACCAATGTCTTGTGAAAATCTGTCATTTGTGTAAAATGTATCATGTCTATGTTGAAATGATTTAGATAACGCTATGATATGTAATATCATAAAAGCACTTATATATAGGAAGTACCAGCGGCGTATCCACCATGCTTTTATCATATTACACACGACTCGTTACGTAAATCACTTATCGATAACCACCAAAATGTCTTGTTGAAACCAATGTTATAATGTTTATGTGTAAACAATGTCCAATGTTGAATGTAAATCGTGTCTTGTATAATCAAATGTTATGTATGGTAAGTAAAAAAAATATCTACTCAAACCATATGTATAATGTCAATGTGTAATCAAACGTTATGTATGGTGAATAAAAAGTATTTACTCAACCCCATAGAAAAAATGTACAAAACAATGTATTTGAAATAAATCATAGTTTAAGTCAAAAGTTATATTTTGCAAAATCAATGCTTTACAGATACAAACATTTATGTGGTAATGTTAAACGCATACATTCAAGCCTTGTGAGTGTAGGATAAACCTTTAAACAAATCAAAGGTTTATTGAAAATGTTTTCGGATTCTGTCATTCCTTACGTCCAAACAAGCCTAGGATTCCAGGAATGGGAGTTGTCAATTCCTATGGTACCACTACATACTACCGAGCGACGTGATCAATGTTAATGAACGTATTTTAGTTTCGTTAAACAAAGCAAATGTAAGCATGTTATGTGAAAATAATGTACTAAGTATGCTAAGTAAATATACGAAGCAGAAATGTTTATGAAATCAATGTGCTAGCATGCTAAGTAAACATACATAGCAGAAATGTAATGTAAATCAATGAGTCCATATGCTAAGTAAACATATGTAACAAAAATGTTTATGAAATCAATGTGCTAGTATGCTAAGTAAACATACATAGCAAAGCATAATGGAAATCATGTACTATATGCGTACTAATGAACATAGCAAGTATATGTCATGAAAGCACGAAAAGTACGAAAGTAACAAGTAGGCACATGTGTATCACCCCAAATTATTTGAAAACAGTAAAAGAGGGGACTATGTACTCACTTGATATTGCTTAGTAGGCTTGAAATAACAATCAAATAACGCTTGACGGATCACAGAATCAATCGGCACCTAATATAGGTAACTATGTTAATAAACCGGACCTAAATCGGAAGATCGGATAAAATGAGGTCTCATAAACCAAATGAGTGTTGGAACTCATATGATATGGTTTAACAAAGCCTACATTCTAAAACGGAACCTATCCTAAGTGTTTACGACCCATTACGACTCGTTAAGGCAATCTACACTACTTCAACGTGTCGTTCGCGCAAAAGTGCGTTCGGACCGCCTAACTAGTCCTATGAAAAGTATTATATGCCTTAACATTTCTAAAAATATTGCATAATCAGTTTAGATGTCAAAATTTAGGTTACATATGCTTAAATTGAATTTATGCGCAAAAAGGGCATTTTGGTTATTTTCCTAAGGCATATAAACTACCTATCATACAACTAACTAAATGAAGTGACCATAAGGTATAACTGTGACAACTCGAAATTTAGAACCTTTCGTTGTATCTTGGTGAAACTTGCTTGAAACGTTATGCGATTAGTTAACTTGTTGGTTTAATGATATAAGTGAACATCCTATGTGATTATATGTTATGTTTATATGTATGCTTGTATGTATGAGTGTGATTATGTGAACCGAGACACAAGGACACGACTCGAGACCATGCGGTCTCGAGTGAACAATGAAGCAGTGGGCCGGATGGGCCACGCACCTCATTTAAACATCACATCTCTTCTCCTCCTTCTCGGATTAAACCGGTGACCACAAGGAGTTCTCGGATCGGCTCACACACACACATTTGGAAGCTTCATCCATTACTACTTCACACCTTTGAACCCACACTTGAACCGGTTAGTGTTTTATGATGTTGTTGTTGTTGTTAAATGTTATGAATGACATGGTGTAGCTAGAATAATTGTACGAATGATGATGTTTTTTTTGTGTATCGGATGTGTATGATGATGTTTGGCTAACATGTCTCGATTTCGGATATATTGCATAAAGAACTAATGATGTCTTGTGTCTAAATGTGATCTAAACCATTGATTGTTGATGTTCATGAAAATAGGCTTGCATATGTACACTAGATAATGTCATGTAATCGGATTGTACACTCTTGTGCTAAGAACCGAATGCTTGTTAAACCGGCTACATGTGTGTGGAAATCGGATTAGTATAGAGCCGAGTTTGAGGTGTTATGTGATGATTTGAAACCATTAGATGAGTATGTTCAAGTGTTTGATTGTTGTTCATAAATGCTAAAAACCCTAAAATATGATGAACAAGTTGAATGATCATAATAAATATGTGAAGAACTTGTTGAATATGATATGAATGTGTGAAGAACTTGTTGAATATGATATGGATATTTGAAAATTGGTATGTTTGATCCATTTCGGTAATTAGTTAGACAAGGGAACATGTTAGTGCATTTTTATTGGATAGTACACCATATCATGACCATGAAATCTCATTGGCTAAGTACAATGTCGGAAATCAGCAAATGTCCCAGCCGAGACCTTCAGTCTCGACTCGAGATCATCACATGACAATTCGAGACCTCAGATTTCGACATGGGTTGCGAGTCGAGAACCCCTAGTCTCGACTCGAGACCATACCTTATCCGCACACAAACATCATGACTCGAGACTATGGTTACGAGTCCGGTTGCGACTCGAAACCAGAACGTGCATGACTAGAGACCTCCTCAGATTGCGACTCGAGAACTTGTAAGCTACAACTCGAGACCGCACAGTCTCGACTAGAGACCGCACAGTCTCGACTCGAGACCACACACATGTGCACGCTATTTGGACTTTCACACTGTTAAGGGCCTAAGTGATTGGGCCGAACCGCTGGGCCGCATGTGCTACTGTTAATTGAGTATGCTGTGCACTGTTGTTAAACTGCCATGATAAACGTGTAGGCCATGATCGTTACTTGTCTATGAATACGTGTAGAAGATACGTGCACTACTTGGTTTGAACCTGACTTGAATGGTATCTATGTTAGGACGTAGTTGACCACTTACAACTTGATTGACCTTTCTGTGTATCTGCCGAGCAAACCAAGGTGAGTTCACACCCTCTACAAAGCATGGGATTCCCTGGGTTGGGAATGGGGTTAAGGAACGTGGATTCCTCGTCCTCCTTGGGTAGGACAGTATTGGTTCAGGAATGTAATTCCTCGTCCTCACGGATAGATAACTCGTACTAGACCAAAACTCTATCACGAAGTCCCTCATTTATATATCGACTTAATCGACGGGCCAATGGCGAGCGGGTCATTAGTTAGATAGCGCTATTTAGGTCTGACAAACCTCACACCGTGCCGCAGAGGACGGGCGTGAACTAATGGATCTGGGGCACGTCAATGATGATAGACATTGACAGTTTCAGGGCACATAAACATGACTACAGTCAGCAGTCGATATGGTAACGAGTCTAGTATATACATGGGGTAGCCCCCACGGCCGAAATGCCAGATAACTAACACGGGGTAGCCCCCACGGCTGGATTGCCAGAATAACCGGGAATAAACAAGTCACGTTTTTAACTATGGGGTAACCCCCACGGCAGGATGCCAGATAAAGGAAACTGTTTTCGAAGCAACTTAAAACGAACACCCAACCGTGAACTCACTCAACTTGTTGTTGACTCGTTACTACATGCTTTGCAGGACAATAGGTACTTAGCTGGAGCTTGCATGGAAGAGAGTCGTTGTGGGACATGGACAGCTGCGTGCCATGTTAAACTTTGAAACAATTAAACTTATGTTTTGATTTTAAACGTTATGCTTCCGCTTGGAACTTAAACTATGTTTTGTTTGGACACCAATTGTATTGGTTGGATTTCTATAACCACTTATATGCTTGTTCAATATGATTGGTGGCTGGATCCTGGTCAGTCACGCCTCCAAGCGGTGGTACTCCGCAGGTGGATTTTGGGGGTGTGACAGATTGGTATCAGAGCCATTGGTTATAGTGAACTTGGTTTTAATAAGGGAAAGGTTTTATTAAAATCAGACTATAACCTGTACAGTGCTCAACGGTCCACAACGACGCTTCACTCCACATGCAAGGCTCGACATTCTAGGTGATATGATCTATGTATATATTGCCTACTTGTTAGTTACATAGTACATTGCTCATGGTATGCTTGATTAGTATAACTACTGTTGCTTGAACACGTGTGTACTTACTCACTTCTGTCATCGCATTTTCGCGAACCCCTCTCACTCACGTTCCTCTTGATATGAAGATCATGTCTGGACGCGTTAACCTGACACAAGCCCAGTTGACGGCTCTGATTAACGAACGAGTTGCTGCGGCACTTGCAGCTGCACACGCAGGAGGTATATCCTGCAGTCCAAACACATTCTAGGATCTTTAGATCCTACTCTCGTGAACCAACCTTTATGTTAAACTCTGTCTTTTCTTTCACCCACAATAGGTCAACACGCTCAGCCACCTGTGTGCACCTTTAAAACTTTCATGGACTGCCGACCAACTACTTTCAGCGGCACTGAAGGAGCAGTAGGTCTCCTCCACTGGTTTGAGAAACTAGAATCTGTGTTCGAAATGTGTGAATGCCCTGAGGCGCGCAGGGTGAAGTATGCTACCGGTACTCTAGAGGGTTTAGCCCTCACGTGGTGGAACGCTCAGGTTCAGATGCTGGGGTTGGTTGCTGCCAACGCCACCCCATGGGAAACTTTTAAGGAAATGATAAAGGAAGAATACTGCAGTCGCGATGACATTCATAAGCTGGAAGTCGAGTTCTTCAACCTCAAGATGACGGGGTCAGAAATTGAGGCGTACACTAAGAGATCGAATGAGCTTGCCTTACTGTGTCCTACTATGGTGGACCCTCCATTTAAGCGTATTGAACTCTTTCTCAAGGGCTTGGTGCCAGAGATCCAAAGCCATGTGACTTCAGCAAACCTCACTACTATCCAGCAGGTTGTTCAGTTGGCTCACCGTCTTACTAACCAAGCGGTGGAGCAGAACAAGTTGCCAAAGCGCATAGGTGCGGCAACTACTTCAGGTGCTCTTAGCGACAACAAACGGAAATGGGATGGAACTTCAAGTAAGGGGTCGACTTCTGTTCAGTCTCAGTCTCAGCAGAGAAAGACTGATGACTACAAGAGCCCTAGTCAGCAATCATCTGGTGGACAAAGTCATGGTGGGTACAAAGGGAATCACCCCAAATGCAACCGCTGCAGCCTGCACCACAGCGGGCCATGCACCAGGGGCAACTGTCATCGGTGCAACAAGCCAGGTCACACTGCAAAGGATTGCAGGAGCTTATACCCCGCCAATCAAAATCGTCAGCAAGCTCAACAGAACCAACGCCAGCAGCCGCAGCAGGGTGATAACAAAGGGTGCTTTCAGTGTGGAGCTGAAGGCCACTTCAGGAGAGATTGTCCCCAACTGAACAGGAACCAGAACAACAACAACAATAACAACAATCAGGGGAATGGTAACAATGGGAACAACAACAACAACAACAATGGAGCCAAGGGCGGGCGTTCGTGATTGGCCAAGGTGAAGCAAGGAATGACCCCAATGTTGTGGCGGGTAAGTTCCTTCTCGACGACTTTTATGTTACAGTTTTATTTGATTCGGGTGCCGATACTAGCTACGTGTCACTAAAAGTTAGTCAAATGCTTAAGCGTATTCCAACACCTTTGAACGACAAGCACACTGTAGAGCTAGCAAATGGTAAGAGTTTAGAGGCCACACACGTAGTCAAGGGTTGTAAACTTATTCTCGCTGGCCAGACCTTCTCTATCGACCTTATTCCTATCGTCTTGGGTAGTTTCGACGTTGTCATTGGGATGGATTGGTTATCCCAACACCGAGCAGAGATCCTTTGCAACGAGAAGGTTGTCCGTATTCCAGGTTCCGGTGATGAACCTCTCATGATTCGTGGCGACAAGAGGAGTGCCGTTGAGAACGTCATCTCCCTTCTTAAGGCCCAGAAGTGCTTGCGAAAGGGCCACACTGCCATTTTGGCTCTCGTTACTGACACCTCGGAGAAAGAAAAGAAGATAGAAGACTTTCCAATTGTACGCGACTATCCGGAGGTATTTCCTGAGGAATTACCTGGTCTCCCGCCTCATCGCCAAGTCGAGTTTCAGATTGAACTAGCTCCCGGAGCTGCGCCTATAGCTCGTGCACCTTATCGCTTAGCTCCATCAGAGTTGGAAGAACTCTCTACGCAACTACAAGAACTCTTGGATAAGGGTTTTATTCGCCCTAGCTCATCGCCCTGGGGAGCTCCAGTGCTATTTGTGAAGAAGAAAGACGGTACCTTCAGAATGTGCATCGACTACCGGGAACTCAACAAGGTGACAGTGAAGAATCGTTATCCTCTACCACGCATTGACGACTTGTTCGACCAGCTGCAAGGGTCGAGCTACTATTCGAAGATCGATTTGAGATCGGGTTATCACCAGCTGAGAGTCCGAGAAGAGGACGTCTCCAAAACAGCCTTTAGAACTCGCTACGGGCACTATGAGTTTTTGGTCATGCCTTTTGGGCTGACAAACGCACCTGCGGTTTTCATGGACTTGATGAATCGAGTGTGCAAACCTTACCTAGACAAGTTCGTTATAGTCTTCATCGACGACATCCTGATCTATTCTAAGAGTCAGGAGGAACACGAGCAACATCTACGACTTATTCTGGAACTCCTTCGAACAGAACAGCTTTATGCAAAGTTCTCGAAATGCGACTTCTGGCTTCCAGAAGTCCATTTCCTAGGCCACGTGGTAAACAAGGATGGGATTCACGTTGATCCATCCAAGGTAGACTCGATCAAGAA
Source organism: Helianthus tuberosus (assembly GCA_030545235.1). Taxonomy (NCBI): domain Eukaryota; kingdom Viridiplantae; phylum Streptophyta; class Magnoliopsida; order Asterales; family Asteraceae; genus Helianthus; species Helianthus tuberosus. The sequence goes on along the minus strand of JARYGA010024377.1, from coordinate 5,957 downwards.
CTGGCCTGCACCCCGTACACCAAAGGAAATTCGCCAATTTTTGGGTTTGGCAGGTTACTACAGGAGATTCATTAAGGATTTTTCCAAAATTGCACAGCCTCTCACCTCACTAACGCAGAAAGGCGTTGTTTATCGTTGGGGGAATGCACAGGAATCAGCATTTCAGCACTTAAAGGATAGACTTTGCAGCGCACCTATCCTTTCCTTGCCGGAAGGCACAGACGACTTTGTGGTTTACTGTGACGCATCAATTCAAGGTCTTGGTTGTGTATTGATGCAACGAGACAAGGTTATAGCCTACGCCTCACGCCAACTCAAGGTTCATGAAAGAAACTACACTACACATGACTTAGAGCTGGGAGCTGTTGTTTTTGCACTTAAGGTATGGCGACATTACCTGTACGGTACCAAGTGTGCCATCTACACCGACCACAGGAGCCTCGAGCACATCTTCAAGCAGAAAGAACTGAACATGCGACAGCGACGATGGGTCGAGCTACTGAATGACTACGAGTGCTCAATCAGGTATCACCCGGGCAAGGCCAATGTTGTGGCTGATGCCCTCAGTCGAAAGGACACTGCGCCTAAGCGTGTGCGAGCCTTACAACTCACGATCCATTCTAGTCTTCCTTCCCAAATACGAGCTGCTCAGATAGAAGCACTGAAACCAGAAAACGTCAGGGCTGAAGCCCTACGCGGCTCAAGGCAACGCATGGAACAGAAGGAAGACGGTGCTTACTACGTAACAGGACGCGTTTGGGTCCCACTCTACGGAAACCTACGAGAGGTTGTGATGGATGAAGCACACAAGTCTCGCTACTCGGTACATCCTGGTTCGGATAAAATGTACCACGACATCAAAACTACATATTGGTGGCCTAGCATGAAGGCCCACATAGCAACCTACGTCAGCAAGTGTTTGACTTGTGCGAGAGTCAAGTCCGAATACCAGAAACCCTCAGGCCTACTCCAACAACCAGAGATACCTCAATGGAAATGGGAGCAAATTTCCATGGATTTCGTCACTGGCCTGCCTAGATCCCAGCGCGGGAACGATACTATTTGGGTGATCGTGGATCGACTCATAAAATCTGCACACTTCTTGGCTATCAAGGAGACGGATAAGTTCTCCACTCTTGCAGAAATATACCTCAAGGAAGTTGTTTCGAGGCACGGGGTGCCCACCTCTATCATCTCGGATCGAGATGCGCGTTTTACTTCAGAACTGTGGCAAGCAATGCACAAATCCTTTGGCTCACGATTAGATATGAGCACAGCGTATCACCCTCAGACGGACGGGCAGTCCGAGCGCACTATTCAAACCTTAGAAGACATGCTTCGTGCATGTGTAATCAACTTTGGCAACAGCTGGGAAAAGCATCTGCCACTTGTGGAATTCTCGTACAATAACAGCTACCACACCAGCATTAAAGCTGCTCCATTTGAGGCATTGTACGGACGTAAATGCCGGTCACCTCTTTGTTGGGCAGAGGTGGGGGATAGTCAGATCACTGGTCCAGAACATGTGGTAGACACAACTGAACAAATTGCTCAGATACGAAAACGCATGGCGGCAGCTCGTGACCGTCAGAAAGTCTACGCCGATAAGGGCAGGAAACCACTTGAGCTCCAGGTTGGGGAGCGGGTACTACTCAAAGCTTCACCTTGGAAGGGCGTGGTTCGTTTTGGTAAACGAGGCAAACTTAACCCACGATACGTTGGACCTTTCGAAATCATCGAGAAAATAGGCAGGGTGGCCTACAGACTAAACTTACCAGCAGAACTCGGTGCAGTTCACAACGTTTTCCACGTGTCGAATCTGAAGAAATGTCTGTCAGATGAGACCCACGTAGTTCCTCTGAAGGAACTCACCATCGACGAGCAGTTACGATTCGTCGAGGAACCAGTCGAAATCACGGACCGGGATGTTAAGGTCCTCAAGAGCACTAGAATACCTCTCGTTCGAGTTCGTTGGAACTCATGTCGCAGCCCAGAGTTCACCTGGGAATGCGAAGATCGGATGAAAAAAAAGTATCCCCAACTGTTCGCAAACAGTACGACCACTACTGAGGCTGAAGCTACGGAATTTCGGGACGAAATTCCAGATCAACGGGGGGTGGATGTGACACCCCAGGAAAACCAGGAAAACCATACAACTTAACTAGCTTCCTCAGTGAGTGCTTACCAAATTTCGGGACGAAATTTCTTTCAACTTGGGGATGATGTGACAACTCAAAATTTAGAACCTTTCGTTGTATCTTGGTGAAACTTGCTTGAAACGTTATGCGATTAGTTAACTTGTTGGTTTAATGATATAAGTGAACATCCTATGTGATTATATGTTATGTTTATATGTATGCTTGTATGTATGAGTGTGATTATGTGAACCGAGACACAAGGACACGACTCGAGACCATGCGGTCTCGAGTGAACAATGAAGCAGTGGGCCGGATGGGCCACGCACCTCATTTAACCCAACCGAAAGCCCATTAGGGTGTCACACCCCTTTCTACGGCGGAAGCACGAGGTGTGATCATGAAAGGTTCTCATTGCATACGAAGAGTAAACATACTACATGCTCCAGAAAATAACTTCAAATACCATAATTTGAAAACATACGTTAGCGTTTACATCGCTAAGTCGCATAAAGCATTGTCTTAAAAGTTTACAACTTTATTTAAAGTTAAACACAAGCGACATCCACGAGCATGAGTAAGACCACGCGCACATCCATCCTAGTTACCTGAAATACATGTGAGTTTTGGAAAAACATCAACATAATGTTGGTGTGAATTCATGCAGTTTTGTATTTCATGTTTGTATACTTTGTATGAAAACATAGTTTGTGAGTAAATCAAGTTTTCATATATAAATTCAGTTTCATGTGTACACCACGTACATATGTATATTTCAATTTCTTCTTGAGTACCCCACGTACTCAAGTATAATTCTCATTCTCTTGAGTACCCCACGTACTTCAAGTATAATTCAATCTTCTTGAGTACCCCACGTACTTCAAGTCATATATCAATTTTAGTATGGTATGAATTTTATGTAAATACAGTATTTCTGTAATTATCAGATTGTTAATGGGTTGCAAAGCCATTAACATGTGGCACGATATAGGAAGTCACCAAACCTAAGGCATTTAATTGGTATATTCTGAGACACAAAAGCACTCCTCGGTTCTAGCCCCGACCGGGAGTGTGGCTGCCAGGCACCCGTTAGATCTAACCTTTTGTTATGCGGTCTAAGTATGTACACGATTAATGGTGCTTCTGTACCCTATTCGTGGCACTATTTCTCATAACGCATCCTACTTGGTTCTCGTTCTCACCAAGCGCGTTTCTTGTTATCATTTCTCATAGCGCCTCATACTTGGTTCTCGTTCTCACCAAGTGCGCTTCTCATATTCTTATATTTCATCACACTTGGTTCTCGTTCTCACCAAGTGTACTTCTTGTATTCTTATATTTCGTCACACTTGGTTCTCGTTCTCACCAAGTGTACTTCTTGTATTCTTATATTTCGTCACACTTGGTTCTCGTTCTCACCAAGTGTACTTATTGTATTTATATCATACCAATTATAAATTTTTGTACATTTGTACATGTATTTCACCCCCGAAGTTATAAAAACTGAAAACAGTTAAAGAGAAAAGGGGGAGCATGAACTCACAACTTTGCGTTCCTAGCGTCGTAAACTCCACCGGATTTGCTTAATTAACGTCGTAACCTATACGCGTTTTCTTAACGTTAGTCACTAGACTTGCGTCGCACAAGTACAGTCACTCTCTTTTGTATATATTCTTGTGTTAAAAATATTCTATATTTTTAACTACGTATCTTGCTTATATTATTTTCTCAAAAATAAATATAAGTCTTTTGTGTTTTGCACTTTGCACCCGAATTATGTATCTTGTATGTTGTATGTGTATTTTTATATTTCTACTCCTCATGAGTAATTAGTTTATTTTTAAGTCTTAATACACTAGCACGTATAACACATACTATATACACTTAGCACAAAAGTTGGTGATAAAATAATATATATTTTTCTCTCAAAAATATATATACATAATATCCATTTTTATTCTTCAAGAAATCACCATTTCTTATCATCAAAAATTAGGGAAACCTTGGTAATGTTTTGAGGTATATTTTTAGGGGATAAGTTTCTCAAAAACTTATATTTTTCTAAGTGTCAAAAGTTATAAAAATTTTGACAGAGTTTCCCCTAAAAATGGAGGTTTCCCACGTTTTCAAAACGTGTGTTTATTTTCTTTTAAATCATCATCAATCATCAATAACCATTACCAACAATCATCATCAACAATAATCACTAATTTCTCCATTTCATGAACTTGAATATTCACAAAAATGTGTAGTAACTTACTAGCACATTTAGTAAGTCTTGTTATCTTTAAAAATAAGTTTAACTTCTTAAAAACTTTATTTTTAAAGAATATGAAGTTTTACAACTTCTAGTCGGTTTTTACGAAAACTATTTCTTCGTTAACACTTTTGTTACACAAGTATCCACACACTTATTTGTTCACAAAAACCACTTTTGTTTGTGTAAGATCCGGTTTAGAACATGTGATTTCTTGGACAATTGGTCCTTTGAAAATACCGCTTGTAGATACGTAGATCTACTAGTTTTAAACACTTTTGTACAAGTTAAAACATTTTTACACAAGTTCATGGTTTATGTGTGGTAGGGTTTCACCTTTTAACCCTTGTTACTTCTAGAATAGCTTTATGTTAAGATCCATGATCTTACCAAACCGGGTTAAACGATGATCCGAGCTACCACATCATAGATCGGGTCTAGATAACCATATATTTCAATTACTACAACATTTACACAACATATGAGTTATTAACCACCATTTTTCATGTTTTTAGTAGACTTTTGTGCATCATTTTGCATTTTAACGAGATTTAACCGATAAAAATTCCTTTAACCACTTTAGATAAGTTCAAAAACGAGTTTTAAGTGTTATACCTCTAGCTCAAGGCTAGGGAAGATTCTTGATGAAAAACGCGTGGATAAAAGCTAAAGAATGAGGTCCTTCGTCTTCCGTTTGCTCCAAGACTCCTAATACGTGACCCTTAACACTTGTGTGTGCTTGGAATGATGATGATCGAACTCGAAGATGGATGGTTGAAAGAGGGGTGTTTGGCCGTAAGTTCTAGAGGGAGAGAGGAGAGTGTGTTGGTGAGTTTTGTTAAGTGTGTGTTATGATATGTAATCACATGAACTTATAGGCAAAACTTAGTAGTATTACCCAATAGGTTTTGTGCCCCCTAGATACTATGCATACAAGGATTAAAATAATCAAAGTGTACAATTGTGTTCCCCATGGTTTGGGGCCGGTTAGGATGGGGGGGGGGGGGTACTAGTTCGATCTCAACTAGTAATTAGGTAGTTAGTTAGGTTAAGTTAAGTATTTAACCCCGTTACTAGTGTATAGCGTGTTTTAGCGGGTGTTAGGGTAATCAGGGACCCTAACTAGTTCAGTAAAAGATACATAATGAAAATAATAATATTCTCATGTTCCGGGTATAGTCCGGTTGTTCGGTTGCATACCGATTCGTTAAAGTGCTAAATTACACTTTTTAGTGTCGTTTAAGTACCTTTCTGGTACTCTTTCAATTCCCAACACTTAGGGAAATATTCTGGATAATAAAACGACATTTCTGCATAATATTTATATGTCTAAATGCTGAATTATTGCTGATTTGTATAAATTCTGCACTTAAAGTGCGTTTCGGGTGCTTTTTAGTGCTTATTTTTGCTTCCGGAGAGTATATGTATAAACCCTTGTATGTACTCTTGGGTTTTAATGCTCTTTTGTCGTCGGACCTATACCTAGGCCTCAATTTTTATTGTCTGACTGCTTTCTGCAGTTTCGTTGACACATAGTGTCTTACCGGTGAGTTTACTATTATTCT
>JARYGA010024376.1:0-47773 GCA_030545235.1 Helianthus tuberosus | reverse complement strand
ATTTCGCCTATGTGACACTATATATAGTGTCTGAGATTTCGCTCCAATGAACATGACCAGAAAAGCGAAATCACCAATGACCACATAAGCGAAACCCCTATCTAATGCCCTATGAGCGAAATCAGCTCACTAAACACAATACACTTCCTGTTTTCTAGTAAAATGTACCCTAATCTATACAATTCAATGTAAGACTCGATCCAAGACGAAATCGACAGATGTAGTGCACCAACAAACTCCCCCTCAGATGTTGACGAGTCGTTCATCGAGTCTTTGACAATATCATGTCTTCACTTCTTCAGTCTTGATCAGTCTTTGGGCTTTTCTCTCTCTATCTTCATTATCTAAGACTCGAACAAAGATGTAGTCGACAGAAAACTGCACCAACAGACTCCCCCTTGAATGTTGACGGAATCTTTAGTGAGAGTCTTCAACATGACAATCCTTCAATCTTGATCGGTCTTCTTCAGAAACTCTTTCTGGAATCATATACCCGAATCTTTCTCTGGTTCTAACTCTCGTCAGACTCACCCTATCATCAAGCTGGGATCGCTGTCTGGAATTTGTTATCATCTTTGAAATTAAATCCTGGCTTTCTCAGTTTAAGCTCTTCTCAGGTTCTGATACATCTCCTGGCTTTCCGTAGCAACAGGATCAGAAACCTACACAACTCAAACACTCTATTACAACAGACCATGTTGTGATTCAACTTAATGAATCAACTAAACATTCGAGAATTTTCACATTTAAAACTTATTAAACTTTGAAACATTTCTAAATCTGATTCAACTTAATGAATCATCTAAACATTTCAAATTAATTAACCAAACTATCTGTTCATCATGTTTAGCCTTTGAGATTTTGAATATCAGTTTCCCAATATCAGTTAACGAAAATCTTTTTGGATTTTTCAAAATATGAAACATAAATGCAATAACAGAAATTAAATCCAGAAATGAAATATGTACAAACATATTTTTGTGAGTTTGTGTAAGAGGATCATATCAGTTTCTGAGACATATCAACAACACCGTTAAGCTTCATTTCATTTTAAGTTCTAAACGATTCACATTGATTGAAGATATTGTTGTCCACTTAAACTCAATCTAAAAACTTTCAATCTGCTTACCGATACTTTAAGGTATATTAAGATAGCACTAACTTCTTATGGACCCCACGATCTCAGCATATCCCCTCATCATGCAATACACCAACTCAAGTAATGCCTTTAAACTTTTATCAACTGTGATTTGTGCAAAAACAAAGCAGAATGTTTAAACATTAACAATCAGGTCGATACTTCCGTATACGCAGAGAAAGTCCAATGTTTAAACAAAATAAGAAAAATAAAACAAGTTGAAGATGTTTAGGCTCTAACCACCAGGCCGATACTTCCGTATACGCAGAGGAGGTCCAAAGCTTAAACGAAACACCAAAGAAAATAAAGCAGAACGTTTAGGCAACAACATCCAGGTCGATACTCACGTATACGCAGAGGATGTCCGATGCTTAAACAAAATAAAGAAATAAAACAAGTTTAAATCTTTGCCAAATAAAATGCACAATCACAGCGACTTTTCAGCAAAGTTGTGAAAGTTCACAGACTTAACCAGTTTTATGTCTTTTAACAATCAGCGATTACCGAGTAGGCACACAATCAAGAAGGACAAAACTAAGTACTATGATTTTGATCATGTTTCCCACTAGAACTAGGCTTTTTCATTTAGGTTTGTATCGTTATCGCAAATCTACTAGTCTAGCTGAGCCTACCATCACATCTTTAGTAAGATCGCTTATCACATTTTATCTTTCCATTTCTTTAGAATGCTGTGACAGTCCAACTGATCTACTATCATTTCCTCTTTATCACAACAAAACTCATTTTTTGCATTTTTCAATGTTTTTGACATTTTCAAATTTTTATTTTTACTCCCCTTAAAATCAAAATATGTCTCAATTTTGATTTTCTGGGAAAATTTGAAAACAAACTGTACAAACTTGACAATTTGATGAGAATCACTTCAATTCTCTATCCACCTGGCATAAACAATCAGAACTCCCCCTCATAACAAACTATTTTCCCATTATGATTTCAAAACACTTAAGTTTGTTTTAATCAAAATGTTTTTTCCAGAAAAAATAGTTTTTTTACTAATCATTTGTAGGTTCGGGGTCACTTCATCACATTTTTTTCTTCATACACATGACAGATTTTACAATTTCAGTTTTAGATCTCAAACAACACTTATAGAAAATCAAGTACAACTTAATGTCCCTGATTTACCACATGTAAGACGAAAAATCACCAAAGTGAAATTTCTCAAGAAATGTGTTGATTCATGTTCCACGCTTACCAACCTGGGAACTCCGGCAAGTCAGGCTTTTCTATTTGAATAGATTAACCCAAGCCTGACGATCCTTGGGTGATTTTGAATTCTTGTTCAACAATGGTGGAAAATTTGCATCATCCATTGTTAAACCTGAATTCTCCATTTTTACCTCAACCAAATGCTCCTCTGGCTTTGACGAACCAGAATCATTGCCTGCACATGTCTTGTCTGACTTCGACATGTCAGATTCATCGCCTGAAGGTGGCTTGTCTGACTTTAACATGTCAGATTCATCGCCGACAATTTTCTTCTTCTTCTTTTCTTCTTTCGTCCTCAGATTTGTATCCGATGAATTCTTCTTGCTTGACTTTGCCATCGAGGAAGTCGATTCATCAGAACTCTTAGTTTTAACAGATGAACCCGAGGACAAAATCTTCTCTAGATACTCTCTCGCCTTCTTCCTCTTCTTCCTCAGTCTGTCTTTCTGCCCTTGCGAAAGCTTCACTTTCTGTTCATGAACTTTCTGTTTTTGAACTTTAGGTTCTTGAACTTTCTGTTCTTTGGGCTTGACATTGACTGATTTCTTTACCTGCTTCTGAGATTCAGCCCTCGATCTATTTATTGATCTCATTGAGCAATCTCTAGCAATATGGCCAATGATGTTGCAGTTAAAGCATCTTCTTGACTCAAAACTCCAACTCTGGCAGTTAACAGCAATGTGTCCTTGATAACCGCATCTGTAACACACTCTGTTATCGTGCCAATCACCATTTTTAGTCCAAACATTTAGATCAAAGCACTGTTTGGCTTGGTGATAATCTTTCCTTCTCTTGTTTGCTGGATTTGGCTTTTGAGCTCTGTGGTCTGACCTGCACCACTCATTACCAACAATTTTTGAGTTTTGTTTTTCAACTTTTTTGTGATTTTTTATCACGATTGGATAATTGAACTGATGAGCTTTTATTTTCTTTTTGAACATTTTTCAGTTTTTTATCCTTTTGTTTTTGTTCCACATTCTTCTTTACAGATTTTGCGTTGAGCTTCATTTCATTTTAAGTTCTAAACGATTCACATTGATTGACGAAATTGTTGTCCACTTAAACTCAATCTAAAAACTTTCAATCTGCTTACCGATACTTTAAGGTATATTAAGATAGCACTAACTTCTTATGGACCCCACGATCTCAGCATATCCCCTCATCATGCAATACACTAACTCAAGTAATTCCTTTAAACTTTTATCAACTGTGATTTGTGCAAAAACAAAGCAGAATGTTTAAACATTAACAATCAGGTCGATACTTCCGTATACGCAGAGAAAGTCCAATGTTTAAACAAAATAAGAAAAATAAAACAAGTTGAAGATGTTTAGGCTTTAACCACCAGGCCGATACTTCCGTATACGCAGAGGAGGTCCAAAGCTTAAACGAAACACCAAAGAAAATAAAGCAGAACGTTTAGGCAACAACATCCAGGTCGATACTCACGTATACGCAGAGGATGTCCGATGCTTAAACAAAATAAAGAAATAAAACAAGTTTAAATCTTTGCAAAATAAAATGCACAATCACAGCGACTTTTCAGCAAAGTTGTGAAAGTTCACAGACTTAACCAGTTTTATGTCTTTTAACAATCAGCGATTACCGAGTAGGCACACAATCAAGAAGGACAAAACTAAGTACTATGCTTTTGATCATGTTTCCCACTAGAACTAGGCTTTTTCATTTAGGTTTGTATCGTTATCGCAAATCTACTAGTCTAGCTGAGCCTACCATCACATCTTTAGTAAGATCGCTTATCACATTTTATCTTTCCATTTCTTTAGAATGCTGTGACAGTCCAACTGATCTACTATCATTTCCTTTTTTTCACAACAAAACTCATTTTTTGCATTTTTCAATGTTTTTGACATTTTCAAATTTTTATTTTTACTCCCCTTAAAATCAAAATATGTCTCAATTTTGATTTTCTGGGAAAATTTGAAAACAAACTGTACAAACTTGACAACTTGATGAGAATCACTTCAATTCTCTATCCACCTAGCATATACAATCAGAACTCCCCCTCATAACAAACTATGTTCCCATTATGATTTCAAAACACTTAAGTTTGTTTTAATCAAAATGTTTTTTCCAGAAAAAATAGTTTGTTTACTAATCATTTGTAGGTTCGGGGTCACTTCATCACATTTTTTTCTTCATACACATGACAGATTTTACAATTTCAGTTTTAGATCTCAAACAACACTTATAGAAAATCAAGTACAACTTAATGTCCCTGATTTACCACATGTAAGACAAAAAATCACCAAAGTGAAATTTCTCAAGAAATGTGCCGATTCATGTTCCACGCTTACCAACCTGGGAACTCCGGCAAGTAAGGCTTTTCTATTTGAATAGATTAACCTAAGCCTGACGATCCTTTGGTGATTTTGAATTCTTGTTCAACAACGGTGGAAAATTTGCATCATCCATTGTTAAACCTGAATTCTCCATTTTTACCTCAACCAAATGCTCCTCTGGCTTTGACGAACCAGAATCATTGCCTGCACATGTCTTGTCTGACTTCGACATGTCAGATTCATCGCCTGAAGGTGGCTTGTCTGACTTTAACATGTCAGATTCATCGCCGACAATTTTCTTCTTCTTCTTTTCTTCTTTCGTCCTCAGATTTGTATCCGATGAATTCGTCTTGCTTGACTTTGCCATCGAGGAAGTCGATTCATCAGAACTCTTATTTTTAACAGATGAACCCGAGGACAAAATCTTCTCCAGATACTCTCTCGCCTTCTTCCTCTTCTTCCTCAGTCTGTCTTTCTGCCCTTGCGAAAGCTTCACTTTCTGTTTATGAACTTTCTGTTTATGAACTTTCTGTTTTTGAACTTTAGGTTCTTGAACTTTCTGTTCTTTGGGCTTGACATTGACTGATTTCTTTACCTGCTTCTGAGATTCAGCCCTCGATCTATTTATTGATCTCATTGAGTAATCTCTAGCAATATGGCCAATGGTGTTGCAGTTAAAGCATCTTCTTGACTCAAAACTCCAACTCTGGCAGTTAACAGCAATGTGTCCTTGATAACCGCATCTGTAACACACTCTGTTATCGTACCAGTCACCATTTTTAGTCCAAACATTTAGATCAAAGCACTGTTTGGCTTGGTGATAATCTTTCCTTCTCTTGTTTGCTGGATTTGGCTTTTGAGCTCTGTGGTCCGACCTGCACCACTCATTACCAACAATTTTTGAGTTTTGTTTTTCAACTTTTTTGTGATTTTTTATCACGATTGGATGATTGAACTGATGAGCTTTTATTTTCTTTTTGAACATTTTTCAGTTTTTTATCCTTTTGTTTTTGTTCCACATTCTTCTTTACAGATTTTGCATTGAGCTTCATTTCATTTTAAGTTCTAAACGATTCACATTGATTGACGAAATTGTTGTCCACTTAAACTCAATCTAAAAACTTTCAATCTGCTTACCGATACTTTAAGGTATATTAAGATAGCACTAACTTCTTATGGACCCCACGATCTCAGCATATCCCCTCATCATGCAATACACTAACTCAAGTAATGCCTTTAAACTTTTATCAACTGTGATTTGTGCAAAAACAAAGCAGAATGTTTAAACATTAACAATCAGGTCGATACTTCCGTATACGCAGAGAAAGTCCAATGTTTAAACAAAATAAGAAAAATAAAACAAGTTGAAGATGTTTAGGCTTTAACCACCAGGCCGATACTTCCGTATACGCAGAGGAGGTCCAAAGCTTAAACGAAACACCAAAGAAAATAAAGCAGAACGTTTAGGCAACAACATCCAGGTCGATACTCACGTATACGCAGAGGATGTCCGATGCTTAAACAAAATAAAGAAATAAAACAAGTTTAAATCTTTGCAAAATAAAATGCACAATCACAGCGACTTTTCAGCAAAGTTGTGAAAGTTCACAGACTTAACCAGTTTTATGTCTTTTAACAATCAGCGATTACCGAGTAGGCACACAATCAAGAAGGACAAAACTAAGTACTATGCTTTTGATCATGTTTCCCACTAGAACTAGGCTTTTTCATTTAGGTTTGTATCGTTATCGCAAATCTACTAGTCTAGCTGAGCCTACCATCACATCTTTAGTAAGATCGCTTATCACATTTTATCTTTCCATTTCTTTAGAATGCTGTGACAGTCCAACTGATCTACTATCATTTCTTCTTTTTCACAACAAAACTCATTTTTTGCATTTTTCAATGTTTTTGACATTTTCAAATTTTTATTTTTACTCCCCTTAAAATCAAAATATGTCTCAATTTTGATTTTCTGGGAAAATTTGAAAACAAACTGTACAAACTTGACAACTTGATGAGAATCACTTCAATTCTCTATCCACCTGGCATAAACAATCAGAACTCCCCCTCATAACAAACTATTTTCCCATTATGATTTCAAAACACTTAAGTTTGTTTTAATCAAAATGTTTTTTCTAGAAAAAATAGTTTGTTTACTAATCATTTGTAGGTTCGGGGTCACTTCATCACATTTTTTTCTTCATACACATGACAGATTTTACAATTTCAGTTTTAGATCTCAAACAACACTTGTAGAAAATCAAGTACAACTTAATGTCCCTGATTTACCACATGTAAGACGAAAAATCACCAAAGTGAAATTTCTCAAGAAATGTGCCGATTCATGTTCCACGCTTACCAACCTGGGAACTCCGGTAAGTCAGGCTTTTCTATTTGAATAAATTCACCCAAGCCTGACGATCCTTGGGTGGTTTTGAATTCTTGTTCAACAATGGTGGAAAATTTGCATCATCCATTGTTAAACCTGAATTCTCCATTTTTACCTCAACCAAATGCTCCTCTGGCTTTGACGAACCAGAATCATTGCCTGCACATGTCTTGTCTGACTTCGACATGTCAGATTCATCGCCTGAAGGTGGCTTGTCTGACTTTAACATGTCAGATTCATCGCCGACAATTTTCTTCTTCTTCTTTTCTTCTTTCGTCCTCAGATTTGTATCCGATGAATTCGTCTTGCTTGACTTTGCCATCGAGGAAGTCGATTCATCAGAACTCTTATTTTTAACAGATGAACCCGAGGACAAAATCTTCTCCAGATACTCTCTCGCCTTCTTCCTCTTCTTCCTCAGTCTGTCTTTCTGCCCTTGCGAAAGCTTCACTTTCTGTTCATGAACTTTCTGTTTTTGAACTTTAGGTTCTTGAACTTTCTGTTCTTTGGGCTTGACATTGACTGATTTCTTTACCTGCTTCTGAGATTCAGCCCTCGATCTATTTATTGATCTCATTGAGCAATCTCTAGCAATATGGCCAATGATGTTGCAGTTAAAGCATCTTCTTGACTCAAAACTCCAACTCTGGCAGTTAACAGCAATGTGTCCTTGATAACCGCATCTGTAACACACTCTGTTATCGTACCAGTCACCATTTTTAGTCCAAACATTTAGATCAAAGCACTGTTTGGCTTGGTGATAATCTTTCCTTCTCTTGTTTGCTGGATTTGGGTTTTGAGCTCTGTGGTCCGACCTGCACCACTCATTACCAACAATTTTTGAGTTTTGATTTTCAACTTTTTTGTGATTTTTTATCACGATTGGATGATTGAACTGATGAGCTTTTATTTTCTTTTTGAACATTTTTCAGTTTTTTATACTTTTGTTTTTGTTCCACATTCTTCTTTACAGTTTTTTGCGTTGAGCATTCACCTTTTTCAGTAGAATGTAAAACAGTTTCTGTAAACATTTCATTTAATTTCAAAAATATTTTTCTTTTTTCAACTTCATCATCAGTTTTCTCATCACAATCTTCAACTTTGACATTGTCAAAGTTTGTGACATTGTCACTTATTGGAACTGAATTGATTGGTTTTGGACAGGGAAAATTCAAACTATCTGATGAAGTCACAAAACCTTTCAATTTCTTTTCAAGTTCATCAATCTTGTTTCTTGAATTCTCATCTTCGTTTTCAAGCTGAGATATTCTTTCAAGATGAGACTTGATTGATTTTTCATTTTCATTCTTCATGTTTTCAAGAACAGACTTTTCATTTTCCAAAACTTTTATCTGTTCTTGAAATTTGTTTCATTTGCTTTCAAGTTCTTGTTCTCAAGCTTTATCCATAAATCTTCATTTTCTGAAGATTTCTTTTTGCTTTCATCCTTTTCTTCTAACTCCTTGATTTTCTTTCGAGCACATTCACCTTCCTTTTCAAGTTTAATAATTTTCTGAAGATGGGAATTTATCATTTTTTGCTTTTCTATGTTGTTTTGACTAAAAACATTTCTCCCATCTTCAAGAATTTTTATACGACTTTGAAATTCTTTTTCCATTTTTAATTTTTTATTTTCAAAAGTTTTGATTTTATGTTCATAGAATTTTTCATTTTCTTTCAATTTCTTGTTTTCTGATGTCAAACTGTTCAAATTACTTAACAGTTTGTCATTTTCAACTTTCAGTTTCTCACAAATTTCCTGAAACATAAGAATCTGTTTAATATTAGCTTGTTTCTCATCTTTCAACTTTTTGATTTCCAATGCCAAACTTTCCGCATCTTTCAAGAGTTTGTCATTGTCATCCTTACAGTTGTCACATTTAGAGCACACAGATTTAGAACTTGAGGATTCACACTTTACAGATTCTTCAACTTTTGAAACTTCTTCTTCCTTTGCCCTGAATGTACCTACACAAAAGATTTTAACGAAATCAAGAGGATTTGCATACTCATCAATATAACAACCCCTCTTCATATCGTATTTCATAACATATTTTGCTCTAATACATTCAACAATCCTTTTGTTCATTTCATCAATCACATCTAAACTCATATCCACTAAATGAGTTTCCAAAACTTTTATCAATTCTTTCCTTTTCTTTCCATTTTCAAATTCATGAGTTTTAAGTTTGCTGATGAATCCTTTTAGATGTAACTTTGAAAAGTTTAAGTCCCTTTTTAAATTTTTCAAACAATCACTCCATTCAATAGGTAATGCATCTGCAAACTTTTCTATCTTTTCAGTATCTGATAGAATGATCTCATGATTTTTTAAGTAACCAAGTAAGACTCCATATCGGTTTTCTAGATCTTCCAATGTTTCATTTTTCAAACATACAAAATATTTAAACCTTTTGACCCAAACATCCTTTTTCACATTTCTATAACTCTCATCTATAAATCCTCGATTCCAATTATTAAAATTCTCAAAATAATAGTTTTCTTGTTCATCAAAAATCATTGTCATTTTTCTAACAATCCTGACACATTTCTTCTCAAAACAACCTATTAAGCGAAATTAGACTACTTATGTGACCTAAGAGCGAAATCCCAGATACCCTAAAAACGAAATCAGACTCTATGAACCCTTGGAGCGAAATTAGGTAGTAACTACTTGAGCGAAATCACAAGTATGGTTCACAAAAGCGAAATCAGATCAATACTTTGGAGCGAAATCACTGCTTATGTCACCCAAGAGCGAAATCCCAATGTACCTTGGAGCGAAATTAACAACAATTGACACTCAAAAGCGAAATCACAGTGTATCTATGAGTGAAATCCCAGAATGTTCGTATAAGCGAAATCAACTCGAGTCCAATTTTAATCTATTTTTAGTCTGAATTTCAGTGTGAAACTTTCAGGGATTTGTCTATGTCTAATTATCTATAATCTGTGAAATTTTGAGCGATTTTCGACCGGTAAATCTCTCTGAAATGATGAAAGAAGGTGTAGAAAACAGAATATTCCAGCGAAAACGAGCTAAACGGTAAGAACTCTTCCTCATGAGCTCTGATACCACTTGTAGGATCGTGTTTTGACCTAACGAGTCGATCAAAAGAGTACTCAGACTGAATCAGAGGCGGAATTCATTGATTCAGTCTTTGTTTAGCTTGATTTCACTATTAACTACTGATTGTGTTGATCGGAAAACAATTACATCTCAGTCTTCACACCGGCAGCACTTCGGTATGGAATTACACAACACACCCATGATTTCGCCTATGTGACACTATATATAGTGTCTGAGATTTCGCTCTAATGAACATGACCAGAAAAGCGAAATCACCAATGACCACATAAGCGAAACCCCTATCTAATGCCCTATGAGCGAAATCAGCTCACTAAACACAATACACTTCCTATTTTCTCGTAAAACGTGCCCTAATCTATACAATTCAATGTAAGACTCGATCCAAGATGAAATCGACAGATGTAGTGCACCAACATTTAATCCTCCAGGAAGTGCATAATTCCAAATACTCAGTTCACCCTAGAGGTGACAAGATGTATCAAGAAATAAAAGCGAACTATTGGTGGATGGGTTTGAAGAAATCCATAGCCACCTACGTAGCCAAGTGTCTGACGTGTTCACAAGTTAAATCCGAACATCAAAATCCATTAGGACTACTACAACAATTAGAAATTCCGACATGGAAGTGGGGGATGGTAACAATGGACTTTATTACCATGTTACCTAAAACCAAGTGTCGTAATGATACAATATGGGTTATTGTTGATAGGCTGACTAAGTCGGCTCATTTCTTACCCATAAAAGAGACTTATAGCTCCGATAAAGCTAAGATGTACGTGGACGAGATTGTGTCCCTACACGGTGTGCCCTAGTGGTGACAAGATTTACTAAGATCTAATCCTCCAGGAAGCGCATAATTTTAAATACACAGTTCACCCTAGTGGTGACAAGATGTACCAAGATCTAAAGAAGAATTATTGGTGGATCGGTTTGAATAAATCCATAGCCACCCATGTAGCTAAGTGTCTGACGTGTTCGCAGGTTAAAGCAGAACATCAAAAGCCGTCAAGACTTCTACAACAATTGGAAATTTCCACATGGAAGTGGGAGATGGTATCTATGGATTTTATTACCAAGTTACCAAAAACCAAGCATGGTAATGACACAATATAGGTCATTGTTGATAGGCTAACTAAGTTAGCGCATTTCTTGCCCATAAAGGAGACCCATAACTCTGATAAGTTGGCAAAACTGTATGCGGATGAGATTGTGTCTGTACATGGCGTGTCGGTATCTATTGTATCCAATAGAGATACAAGATACACTTCTCATTTCAGAAAAAGCTTCCAACAATCTTTAGGCACAAGACTAAACTTCAGTACGGCTTACCATCCATAGACTGATGGACAGAGTGAGCGTACTATCCAGACATTGGAAGACATGCTTCGAGCTTCTGTGATCGACTTGGGTGGTAGCTAGGATAACCATATCCCCCTAATTGAATTCTCCTATAACAACAGTTATCATACAAGCATCAAGGCTGCTCCTTTTAAGGCCTTGTATGGGAGAAAATGTCGAACGCCCATCTGTTGGGCAGAAGTTGGGGAGGCCCAACTATCAGGACCTGAGATTGTCCTAGAGATGAAATATAAGATCATACAAATCCATGATCGTCTGAAAGCTGCCACGGATCGGCAGAAGAGCTACGCTGCTAAGAGGCGCAAACCTCTTAAGTTCCAAGTAGGGACAAGGTTCTACTGAAAGTATCATCCTGGAAAGGTGTGATGCGTTTCGTTAAGAAGGGCAAGTGAAGCCTTAGATACATTGGACCATTCAAGATCATCGAATGTGTCGGGTCAGTAGCCTACAAGCTAAACTTACCTGAGGAGCTTAGTGGAATTCACAATGTGTTCCACATCTGCAACATAAAGAAATGCCTAGCCGATGAATCACTAGCAATGTCACATGAAGATATGCAGATTGATGAAAACCTGCGGTTTTGTCACACCCCGATATTTCCACATATTACCGGTGGGCCCGGCGGGGAGTATCGTGACGTAGTTGATATCATCATTGTCAATACACACAATATAATAGCACACAGAAGGCTTGGTGAATAAACTATTACAAACCATAATGTCTGAGTGTTCGACGAAAGAATATACAGACTAGAATGTAATAAGATCCACAGGCGGATCGTAAATAAAATACAAGAAATGGAAAATGACAGACTTCAGGCATCTTAGGGATTTGCAAGATCTTCTTATACGACACCTAATAGCTCCAGTCTATTACGAGAGGTACCTGTCAATCAATCTTTAGAAAATACGTCAGTTTACACTGGTAAATACAATTAACTGACACTTTTGAAAAACATTTATAAAAATTTATTTAAGTGCACATGGCACAAATCATTTATAACTTGGGACAATTATTTAAATATAATCTTGTATACAGATTTACATGTTTGTCATACAATTAGGGCCGGTTGGAAGCCGGTCATGATTAACCGACTCACCACTTATAGAATCCACAACGGAGTTATCCCCAACGTGTGGGTTATAATTTAGCATTTGCATCTTTCGGGTGTATGCCTACACCCCGTGCATAGGTCGTGGCCATTTTCAAATGAAATGAGCCGAGGATATCCAGGATACGGTCGAATTAACCCCCAATGTTTATGTTATCAAACAAGACAGATTAAAACGGGTTATGTAAATTTATTAATCACAATTCGATTAAATGATTTCATACCCGGCCAAGTGGTATTATTATAATACCATATCCCAAACCCGTATAAGGGAAAATAAGTTAAAAGTATTTACCTGAGCTTAAGAGTGAAAGTAACTCAGCCGTAATTCCTAAAGCTTTATGATGGTATCTTCTACTGGATGCTACTTAATATGTATAGAAGGTTTAATAACCTATTAGGATGCTAACGAGTCTTTAATTAAGTCAAGGACTTAGACCGGCTAGCTAGGAAGAAACTTTACGGTTCTAAACGCTAGATTAAGCGGAGACCGGAATAGAATGTGGTTTAGACCCGACAAGCTTGGATACTTGTATAATATGGGTAAACTAAACATATTCTCGAAATTGAGGATTTAATGATAAGGTTAAACCCGTTTCGGCTATTTTACGTAAACTAGTCACATAAACCGATCCGAACGCATAAACGCGTAACGGGTAATCAAATGAATTATATACAGGTCTTAATTGTTATTATGCTTAAAATATGTTAATACATCAGTAGGATGTTAATATATATGCCCAAAAAGTATTTAAAACCATTTTGAGTCCCGTAAGGGCATTTTGGTAATTTTAATGATAATAAAAGAGATTTTATAATAAACTGAGGTTCTGGTCTTTTTAAATCAGTAAAAATATTTAATTTATCTCATTACATTAGTAAGATACTACATATATGTGAGGTTTACCATTTATGGCCAAACTATGCCCCGAAAGGGCATTTTGGTCATTTCACATATGCTTTTAAGGACATTTTTGGAAACCTGAGTTTATAACTTATACCTACTGAAATTTGTTTAAAAATTGAGTAGATAATAAGTCTTAGATGTTAAATATGGTTTTAAACCATAATATGCACCTAATTAGTGTAAAACTCGCTAATTGATGATAATCAAGATGTTTATGTAAATCTGAGGTTTTGATCAGTTTTAAATGCTCAAAATAATTTATTTTATGTATGAAATCAGTAGGAAAAAGTTTGGCATTTAAATCATTTGTTAATCTCATTTTATACCTAAAAAGGGTATTATCGTCATTAACCGAATTAGACGTGAACTCTATGTTTTAAACAGATTATAATCTGACCAAAAATCTTAAAATTCCTTAAAAATAATATCTTAACAGTAGGTAATGAGTTTTGGTTCAAAATCCAAGTTTAAAGGTGCATTACGCAAGATATCGCAAATTAACAAATAAAAAGCTTCTAATTACGATATCGAGCATAACTTCTATTTGGGACCAAGAACTGATGTCAAATTCTCGGGACAAGCTTATATATCAGTAGCAAAGGTTTTTGTGCACTCACATTTCTAAAAATCTCATTTGTGTGTCAAAAGGGCATTTATGCCATTTATAAGCATATTAATGTAACACCCCGAAAACGGGTTTGGTAATCAAACCACGTTAATATTTATGAACAGGTAAAATACCGTTAGTGGTGAAAAAAACCCGGTAAATATTAGGAATTAAATAAATAAACCTAATATTAAATAAAAAAAGGAATAAAAGCTGTTGAGGAAAACAAAGTATATAAAAAAAGGCCCGAGTTAACGGGACTTAAAATAAAACGGGTTATAATTTCCCGAACCCATTAAAATAACTAGGAATAAAAAAGAAGTCTTGTAGTAATGTGTTAGAAGATTAAAAACACCTAAAATAGGAACATAATAATAGTTGGGGGACCAAAAGTGTTAAGTTTGAAACTACTATTATTAAAACAAAATTAAAAACACCAAAGTGGGTGTCTGGTTCGATAAAAAACACAGGGGCGACCAAAAATCCTCCACCAAACCCTAGTTCATGCAAATTGTCCAAATTGAAGGCCTAATTCAGTTCCAAAATGAAATCCAAGCAAAGATTGGTGATCTCCTCTGAAAAGGGATCATAAGGTATGTAAATTTTGTAGAAAATTTCCATCTAAATTTCTGGATGAACTTAGAGAATTCGAAAATTGATGTTGCATGTATGTTGTATTGATGGAATATGAACAATATTGTGTTTAGGAGCAAACCCTAGACAAGTATATATTGAAATCATGCTTAGCATAAGTAAATTCAGATTTTTGATGATGCTAAATTCATGTATGAGATGTTTTTAGGGATTTGATAGCTAAAAATAGTGTTATGATGTCAAGAACATACTTAAATTGAAAGCTGAATTCACACAGCTCCTGATCAGAATATACAGCCGAGTTTTATTGGCTGTAACCTAAACAAAACGTGACAAAAACATGAGTTTCTTGAGTCTAAAATGTAATTCCAGGAAATATCTTTAAAACCCCACTGGAATCGCATTTTTTCGACGAAAATTGAGCGTTTTATGAATTTTTCCGTACCAAAGGTTCAAGCTGTGTTTTCTGGCAGAATTTGCAGCCCATTACGAATGTCATAACTAAATTTAGGAATTGATTTATGATCTCAAATTCTTACTGTAGAAATTTTTAAGTGATTAGAAAAATCGCCAATTAGAATTTCGTCAATCGGATAAACGAGGAATTTTAAATGAATTTTTCCGTAAGCTGCAGTCAGAAGTGCCGAATCTGATTGCAGTTTAGTAAATGAAATTTTATGAATTTTTGGTAAAGAGTTAAATCTTGAAATTTTAACACAAGGACTAACCCTCCGAGAGGTACGCCACATAAAAAAATCGTAATTTTTGAAGACTTATAAACAGGTTAAACAAGTCAACAAAAACAACCCATTTTCAGTAATATCAAATGCCAAAATGAAATCACGGTCTACTTGGTAGTGTGTAAAACGTGATTATATTAAGTGTTCGGATGAATACATAGAAATGTGTAAGGTGGAAGATCATATTAAATTATGGTTAATCTAATCACCTTGTGAACATTGGATAATAGTTTGGCGCTTAGCAAGCTAAGTGGAAGCTTGTGGATGAAGCGGGTCAAAGGGAGCGAGTATGGAAAGAAAAGCGTGGCATGGATGCAAGGTAAGTAAAGCTTAAACCATTTTTGTAGGATATACATTTATTTATAAGTTATAAACACAACATATGTTATATTTGAAATACGGTTCCGACACAAAATGATATGGGTCGGAACATATCAAAAGATGAAAACCATGTTTAAGGGTAAAAAGGGTTGAAACGGTATTTTGGTCATGTGATGAAATATATAAAATGAGTTTTCGAATGGCAACTTTATAAGTAAGCCTAAACGAAGTAAAAAGTGAAAACGACGATTTAGTCATGTATAAATGGATAAAAGTTGAAGTATAAAATGACACCAAGTGGCATAAGCCATGTTGAGTTAAACGTGTAAGAAACAGATTTGAGAGACACGACTAAATGGTGAGAAATCCGAAGTGAATTACTTAACGAATTGGTAAATAAATACCATTTATATATAAGCGCAAAATGTTTGGTCGATTAGACCAAACGGGTCAAATGGTAATGTTGATACCATTTGACATAAAACGACTAATAAGTGTTTGTCAAGTCTTATACTCGCAGGATAAAATGGCTTGCGAATTAGCGATGCTATGAATTAGCAAATTATTGAGACTAGGTATTAAAATGGGTCAAAATGTCGACCCGAGACAGGTACGCATAAATAAGATTATAGTTAGACGAGCGATTTTAGTCAAATATTTATTGAAAGTCCTTCGTCGTTAAATGAGGGACTAAAATTGACCAAAACACCTTTGATGGGTAAATCGGGAAAACAACCCATAAGGGTTGATTAGGAATTTTCATTTTGATTGGGGAATCATTAAACATGAATACAAGTTATAGGCATAAACATTTGTGGATCAAATGCCTAAAATGGGCCAGATGCGAAAAATGACTAACCGAAGGTTAAATTTGGGTTAATAAGTAGATATGCTAAATATACCACAAAAGTAGTCGTGGTGGAACCTAAGCATATATTTTAGATGTGGAATAACGACGTGTGAAAAGAAAAGAGTTAGTTTAGACAAAATAGCTTAAATTCCCCAAACGGGTCAAAAGTGTTAAAAAGGGATTTCAAGCCGAGAGCTTGAAATATGAATTTTTTTAAGTTGTTTAATATCAGGTATTGACTCCAAGAGACGGAGAATTAAATTACGAACGTTTAGGAAAAAGAATCGGGTAAAATGGACTTGTAGATAAAAAGTTATGACACTTTAAAGTTCGATTTACGACTAAAACTATAGCTGGACAGACATGCAGGTTCCAGAGACGGACCTGCTGGAAAATGGTTTCCCCCGTGCCACGCGACGGAGGGCATAGCCTAGGTCGTAACACGCGACAAATTTTGTGAACGCCTTCGCGACACGCGACGGCTTATAATTTTGGAAATTGTTGTTGATCTTGTTGTTGGGTTATTTTGACCCACAAACTGGTTCGAAAATGTTTTTAAACGCCGAATGACTAACTCATTTCATGTTTTATGAAATGTAGGTATATTATCCAGCAACAGAGGGCGATCAAGCTCGAAGAAGAGCCAAACACATGAAAAAGAAGCTTTCGCACGTTGTTTCGTCGTTAATTTTTAAACGGCAAATTCATTTACATTATGTTGTTTTACCTTTAATGTAAAAGTTTTAAATAAAACCGTTTTATTATAAGTATGTTCTATCGTATTTACACATTTAATTACCGATAATTATACGAAAATCTTAAATAAATAGACAGGGTGTTACAAGTTGGTAATCAGAGCTCATGGTTAAAGAATAAAGTGTGTTCGGTTCGAGGCTTGATCGCAAATCCGGTAAGTACAAGTATGTTAATGCTTGAGTATGATTAAAGTGTTGTGAACAACACATAGGGTTATGGTGTAATACACGTTACCCCAATGAAAACGATAGGTATAGTCAACGAAATCACGTGCGTTGACACGTATAGTAAAAGAAAAAAAGAAAGAAAGCCTTGTATTACAATACGGACGTTTATTAATGTCGAAGTTACTAACTTTTGTAAATGTTTGGTTGAAGGATACTCCCATCTGAAGATGGCGAGAGTGTAACAAGTAACGGACATGACAGAGGAACGGTCCAAAGTACGACAAGTGGAGCATACTCACCAAGGACCTAAATCGCGTAATAGTCGCGAACAAGGTTAACGGCATGGAAAGCCCGTTAGGGCAAGCATTACCAGGTGCACATTATAAATTAATCGCATTAAGTAGAAATAAGTGTTATTCACGGGATGAATAACAAAACAATAACGAAACTAGTCTATGTGGAAACTTGGACGGAAGTAACTATCCAAGTGTATATTCTCAATACAGATATTATTGAGAAGTGTAACCATCACACTAACAAATATGATTATATAATAGTTTGATAGAAGAGAAAACAATTTAAAGATTCAAGTGTAAAACTAGTAAAACTAATGATTGTCGTTTTGCAATTAAATAAAGTTTTACTAAATGTAACCAAAGATACGAAATAAATAGAGGCGTTACTTACATAGGGCGTGATGTGAAAGCTATAAAAAGGTCATGTGTGTCATGTGTTGATCGCTTACTCTGGCCAAGTAAGTAGTGGCATATGATACCATGAACTTCTTGTAGCGGACACATTTACGTACGATGTAGTAAGGACGGGGTGAATGGGACTAACTTAAATGGTACCCAAATGAGTCAAACAAGTAGGATGTTTGGTAAAAACGTAAGCGCAAGCCCGATGACGGAAGCGTACTACGTTAGAATAATGAGCCCGAGAGAAGGGACAAAGATCAAAGTAAATGAAAATACAGACCGACTAATGAGAATGTTAAGCATAGAGATAAAATTGGACTGTCATAAGTAATGAAATTCACACGAACATGTCAAACAGAATGAATAAAGAATAAAAGACTTGACTAAATAAAAGCGATGGATTTCGCTAAGACGATCAAATAAATTCAGATGATGTCTAAAACCATATAAGAATGGTTACTTGACGATGACTTCGGTAAAGATACCCGACGGACGGGTAGGATTGTGGGTGAATGCGTAAACCGAGAGACGGGAACGCGAAAAAGGAAGTCAAAAGACTCGGAATATGAGTCATGACTAAAAGACGGTGAGAATTTGCAAACAAAAATTTTGATAACTATATTCAACTATTTTAGAGTTGAACGGGTCGAATAAAGAACAAAGTTTGACGTTCATAAGTGATAAAACCTCACACGAATAAGTCAAACGAGACAAATACAGTATAAGAAATTGGTAGTACAAATAGGCGTAAACCGAATAATAGAAGCGCGAAATATTAATGAACCTATGTGATGGGTCGTAAAGGAATGTAGATAGGAAAAACGCAAACTAGCGAAACACGAATGTTAAAAACACTAAGATAAAGAACCTGGGTAACGGGTTGTAAAGAAGTACAGGTAAGAACCGGATAATGCTAAGTGTAGGACAAACTGACGTGTAAATGACGTTAGAAGTCATAAAGTCGGAAAAATAATTCGAAAGAAAACAAATGAAGCCTTAGACTACGGTCAAATCAAATGAAATCCAAAAAAAAGCAAAAGTAAATGATTCTCAACATAAAAAGGGTACCTTGACACCATAAATATATATACAGTTAAGTAAAGACACAAATAAAAGATGATCTACGAGATCATTATAACCTACTGGATTAAAAGTGGTGATAAGGTCTACGGGACCAAGTAAAAGAACCTACGGGTCACTTGGGTAAAGCGTGGAAAACTGGTTACAATTCTCATCGTAAAATAATAACGGTCAGTAATAAAACTTAAAACATAAATTCCTAGACATGAGAAAAAGTCGTAAGACAAAGAGAAAACGTAAACTAAAAAAAATAGTTTTTAGTTAGAAGCAATGTTTTAACAAGCATAAGTAGTATCAGGTGGTTTAGAAAATCTTAAACACACATGAGGCCGGAAATGGCAAAATAGTATACCAGGGTGACGGGGTATGAAGTGACGGCGACTAATTAGTCTAGCTGGTAAAATTATTCAAAGTCAAGATAATGTCATGACAAGTACAAAGCGCTTGTTAATATGAGAAAAGCGCGGAATAAACATGTTAAAGACTAACGCGACTGAGTGGTCAAGTGACAACTCGGCCAAATAGGTGACAAATATAAGAAATATTAGATGAAGGTTACGGATTCGTAAGGACTTACACATGAAAGACACACATGTCAATACGAATGATAAATATTGACCAAAAATAAAGGATGCTTTGAAAAAAAATGAAACCAAGATTCGTTTGGTTTAAACCAATGAACTACTCAAATAAGCTTTCGGGGACGAAACCTCTTTAAGGGGGGTAGACTTGTAACACCCCGAAAACGGGTTTGGTAATCAAACCAGGTTAATATTTATGAACGGATAAAATACCGTTAGTGGTGAAATTAACCCGGTAAATATTAGGAATTAAATAAATAAACCTAATATTAAATAAAAAAGGAATAAAAGCTGTTGAGGAAAACAAAGTATATAAAAAAAGGCCCGAGTTAACGGGACTTAAAATAAAACGGGTTATAATTTCCCGAACCCATTAAAATAACTAGGAATAAAAAAGAAGTATTGTAGTAATGTGTTAGAAGGTTAACAACACCTAAAATAAGAACCTAATAATAGTTGGGGGACCAAAAGTGTTAATTTTGAAACTACTATTATTAAAACAAAATTAAAAACACCAAAGTGGGTGTCTGGTTCGATCAAAAACTGAGGGGCGACCAAAAATCCTCCACCAAACCCTAGTTCATGCAAATTGTCCAAATTGAAGGCCTAATTCAGTTCCAAAACGAAATCCAAGTAAAGATTGGTGATCTCCTCTGAAAAGGGATCATAAGGTATGTAAATTTTGTAGAAAATTTCCATCTAAATTTCTGGATGAACTTAGAGAATTCGAAAATTGATGTTGCATGCATGTTGTATTGATGGAATAGGAACAATATTGTGTTTAGGAGTAAACCCTAGACAAGTATATATTGAAATCATGCTTAGCTTAAGTAAATTCAGATTTTTGATGATGCTAAATTCATGTATGATATGTTTTTAGGGATTTGATAGCGAAAAATAGTGTTATGATGTCAAGAACATGCTTAAATTGAAAGCTGAATTCAAACAGCTCCTGATCAGA
This sequence comes from Helianthus tuberosus, assembly GCA_030545235.1. Classification (NCBI taxonomy): domain Eukaryota; kingdom Viridiplantae; phylum Streptophyta; class Magnoliopsida; order Asterales; family Asteraceae; genus Helianthus; species Helianthus tuberosus. The sequence continues at coordinate 26,887 of JARYGA010024376.1, read as the reverse complement.
ATTTACAGCCAACTTGTATTGGCTGTAACCTGAACAAAACTTGACAAAAACATGTGTTTCTTGAGTCTAAAATGTAATTCCAGGAAATATCTTTAAAACCCCACTGGAATCGCATTTTTTCGACAAAAATTGAGCGTTTTATGAATTTTTCCGTATCAAAGGTTCAAGCTGCGTTTTCTGGCAGAATTTTCAGCCCATTACGAATGTCATAACTAAATTTAGGAATTGATTTATGATCTCAAATTCTTACTGTAGAAAGTTTTAAGTGATTAGAAAAATCTCCAATTGGAATTTCGTCAATCGGATAAACGAGGAATTTTAAATGAATTTTTCCGTAAGCTGCAGTAAGAAGTGATGAATCTGATTGCAGCTTAGTAAATGAATTTTTACAAATTTTTGGTAAAGAGTTAGATCTTGAAATTTTAACACAAGGACTAACCCTCTGAGAGGTACGCCACATAAAAAAATCATAATTTTTGAAGACTTGTAACAGGTTAAACAAGTCACCAAAAACAACCCATTTTCAGTAATATAAAATGCCTAAATGAAATCACGGTCTACTTGGTAGTGTGTAAAACATGATTATATTAAGTGTTCGGATGAATACATAGAAATGTGTAAGGTGGAAGATCATATTAAATTATGGTTAATCTAATCACCTTGTGAACATTGGATAATAGTTTGGCGCTTAGCAAGCTAAGTGGAAGCTTGTGGATGAAGCGGGTCAAACGGAACGAGTATGGAAAGAAAAGCGTGGCATGGATGCAAGGTAAGTAAAGCTTACACCCTTTTTGTAGGATATACATTTATTTATAAGTTATAAACACAACAAAGGTTATATTTGAAATACGCTTCCGACACAAAATGATATGGGTCGGAACATATCAAAAGATGAAAACCATGTTTAATGGTAAAAAGGGTTGAAACGGTATTTTGGTCATGTGATAAAATATATAAAATGAGCTTTCGAATGCCTACTTTATAAGTAAGCCTAAACGAAGTAAAAAGTGAAAACGAAGATTTAGTCATGTATAAATGGATAAAAGTTGAAGTATAAAACGACACCATGTGGCATAAGCCATGTTGGGTTAAACGTGTAAGAAACAGATTTGAGAGACACGACTAAATGGTGAGAAATCCTAAATGAATTACTTAACAAATTGGTAAATAAATACCATTTATATATAAGCGCAAAATGTTTGGTCGTTTAGACCAAACGGGTCAAATGGTAATGTTGATACCATTTGACATATAACGACTAATAAGTGTTTGTCAAGTCTTATACTCGCAGGATAAAATGGCTTGCGAATTAGCGATGCTATGAATTAGCAAATTATTGAGACAAGGTATTAAAATGGGTCAAAATGTCAACCCGAGATAGGTACGCATAAATAAAATTATAGTTAGACGAGCGATTTTGGTCAAATATTTATTGAAAGTCCTTCGTCGTTAAATGAGGGACTAAAATTGACCAAAGCGCCTTTGATGGGTAAATCGGGAAAACGACCCATAAGGGTTGATTAGGAATTTGCATTTTGATTGGGGAATCATTAAACATGAATACAAGTTATAGGCATAAACATTTGTGGATCAAATGCCTAAAATGGGCCAGATGCGTAAAATGACTAACCGAAGGGTAAATTTGGGTTAATAAGTAGATATGCTAAATATACCACAAAAGTAGTGGTGGTGGAACCTAAGCATATATTTTAGATGTGGAATAACGACGTGTGAAAAGAAAAGAGTTAGTTTAGACTAAATTGCTTAAATTCCCCAAACGGGTCAAAAGTGTTAAAAAGGGATTTCAAGCCGAGAGCTTGAAATCTGAATTTTTTTAAGTAGTTTAATATTAGGTATTGACTCCATGAGATGGAGAATTAAATTTAGAACGTGTAGAAAAAAGAATCGGGTAAAACGGACTTGTAGATAAAAAGTTATTACACTTTAAAGTTCGATTTACGACTAAAACTATAGCTGGACAGATATGCAGGTTCCAGAGACGGACCTGCTGGAAAATGGTTTCCCCCGTGCCACGCGACGGAGGACATAGCCTGGGGCGCGACACGCGACAGATTTTGTGAACGCCGTCGCGACACGCGACGGCTTATAATTTTGGAAATGGTTGTTGATCTTGTTGTTGGCTTATTTTGACCCACAAACTGGTTCGAAAATGTTTTTAAACGCCGAATGACTAACTCATTTCATGTTTTGTGAAATGTAGGTATATTATCCAGCAACGGAGGGCGATCAAGCTCGAAGAAGAGCCGAACACATGAAAAAGAAGCTTTCGCACGTTGTTTCGTAGTTAATTTTTAAACGGTAAATTCATTTACATTATGTTGTATTACCTTTAATGTAAAAGTTTTAAATTAACCCGTATTATTATAAGTATGTTCTATCGTATTTACACATTTAATTACTGATAGTTATACGAAAATCTTAAATAAATAGACAGGGTGTTACAATTAACGATCAAGAGCATATAATTCAAACCACTTAGAACCATGTACTATAACTCCAGAGGGTTATACTACTGAGTAAAGTGGTCCTAATGGAAGCTTAAAACATGGGAGAATTAAGCTTGAACGGGTCAGAACTGGAAGTTAAAGCAAAAGTCAAGCTTTTGCGACTTTCGGCTATAAACTGACCTTAGACTGATAATTGTCGGGTTAGGACTGATAAAACATGTTCTAATATTAATTACCAAGTCATTAGAATGTTAAAATATAATTTAGAACATCTGTTTTATTAATTTAATTCATTTTAAAACTTTATGTCCAGTTTGACTTTTTTTCAAACTAGTTTGACCCGACAATTAACTAGTCAAACGAAATAATTAGGAGGTGTCCTTTTAAGGGTTAATCACCCACATTAAGATGGTTCCATAACTGATACACTCTAATTTACACATATTTTAGTCCCCCGTTTTACCCCTATTTTATGCGTTTTTGGCCGTAAAACCGTCGTTCGGATACTTATTTATCAACATTTGTGTTTACAGGCCTAAAACTGCATTCCAGACAAGATGATACCAAAAACGAGGACTTTCCGGAGAAAACGACAAAGCTGCGGACTTTCTGTTAAGGATTCTGATCTGGGCCTGTGGAACGACCGTTCCACCTGATGCACGGTCGTGCATCTCCGACAAAGCTGATCATCTCGGCAATGAACGATCGGTGCGACTGGGCGTTCCAGGGAAACAAGCGACTAGGAGAAGAACGGTCGTTCCATGTAAGGAACGATCGTGCATCTCCGGTGAACCCACAGAGTCTCGGAACTGAACGGTAGGTGCGACTTGGCGTGCAACATAAAGTCCGGAACTGAACGGTCGTTCCGTCCCGAAGAACGACCGTGCTATTTCAGATCTGGTCAACAATCCGATGACGTATGCGGTATGGTGACCCATGACCAATAATTGAATAAAGTGAACGGTCGTTCCTCAGGGAGAACGACCGTGCATCAGCAAAAAAGTATAAAAACACAGCAGAAACTTTCTGCTCGATATTCTGGATTTTTGGAGAGCTCTCAGGCGATTTTCAGGCTCCGGAGGCATTAGATTTCACCCGGATTCAAGCCACATTATCCCGATTAGCTCGATTACTACCCGGATCCTTAGTCTAGTACTTGTTTATGGTTTGATTTTCTAATCTTTCCAAGTTTTTGTTAATCTTTCAAGTACTTAGATTATGATTTATGTTTTATTGTAGCCTTTGGGCAAAAACACAACAATCCCTTGCTAGATTATAACCATTAGTTTGTTAAACTTTGTTTGTAATGACATTTGAAGTATTTTCTATGTTAATCTTTGATGATTAGTTTGCAACCTTGTTATTGATATTGATTTCTTGATTATAAGTAATTATGTTGGATGATTGGTGCTTGGTTAGTTAAGATAGTTGAAAAATGAAGCTTAATTAATCTTGTATTAGTAAACTTTGAATTTGGTTAACTAGTTTAACTTGATTTAAATGTATGCATCATGATACTAGAAATGGTTAGTGATTTAATAAAATGTAATTATTGTTAATCAAGAGAGCTTACCGTCACGGAAGGACCTAAACGGGTTAGATGGTGTCGTTATAAATTCTTGCCATGATTTGTTAGCTTAGTTAGTAGTTTAGGCCAAAATTGCTATCTTAGTGAATTATTGTGCAAGATTTGTAAAATGAACTCGGTTGTGATTTAATCTAGTTTATGTTTATCTCGGTGGTTGCATTGTGTTTATCGGTGTCGCTTTCCTTGTTTAAGTGAGGTTAGAATAATCCTAACGGCTGCCTAACTTATTTTTAAGAGATTTTCATAGACATTTATCAATTGCACGTTAAAGAACAATTTTAGGTGGTTAAAGTGTGTCTATCGTTTTAACTTTCCGAATGATTGTCATGTTAGGATTCACGAAAGGGATACTAATTGTTATAAATTGGAAAGTTGACCGAATGCTTCTAGTGCCAAAATTGACTTAGTTGACATGCTGTGGTTGTGTATTTAGCAAGGCTTTTTATATACTTTCTATTATGTTTTTATTATGTATTTGGTTATGTTTACTTTAGTTTAGTTTAAAATCACAAAACCTATGTTTTTACCGGTAGTTTAGTGACAAAGGTCTAGTACAAATTCTCCGCCCATTTCCTTGGATCGATACTTGGTTCTTACCGATACTTTATTACATATATGACGGGGTACACTTGCCTCTTTCGTGTGTGTTTTGATGTAAAAGTAATAATCACTTTTATAAATTTAAAACCCAATCGTGTGTAATTCATTGCAAAATATTATGTATATATACGCACACACCAATAACCACTTTCGTTTCGGTCAGTGGCTGGACCGTTTGAGATTAAACCGAAAGTCAAAGTTAAATTACGACAAGTTTGACTTTTCGGTAATTAAGTTAATTAAAAGGACTAAGCAGGGGTTAAGACTCTTATTAATGGTCCTTGCTATCTTTTCTACACTTGTAATTCTTCTCCTAATCCTTGCAACCTCCAGAAGTGAGTCCTTTGAAAGTTGTTTGCAAATGTGTGCCTAAGAACTAAGAACTAATGCCCTTTATATACAAAAATCCCACTTCACGGATCACTTGCAGCTGTTATGGGACCTCCTAGGATCACCCCAGGTGTCCTAGTGGATTAATAAAACCGTTTAACAGCCCCTGGATTCGATAAAAACGAGTTTAAGTCGGTTTGGAGCTGTTAACCTGCACCTGGCAGGTGTTTTCTGTGCTGGGGACTTCTACGCGGCCCGCGTAAGAAATCTTTAGGGGCTACGCGGCCCGCCTGGACCTGCTTAATAGGTTAAAACACTTTACAACTTGGCAGCTTTAGTCCCTGTTCGTTTAAAACCTCATTTAACCTCATTGTTGACATGAAAGACCCTTGTAGTTAGTTTGTTGAGGCTCAAGGATGTATAAACAAACTTCGTTAGGCTCGGTTTCGTTAAATATCTCTAAAAATGCAAGTTTCATCCAGTTGACACTTTTTCCCCAAAGTCTTAAAAACTCGCTTAATGATCTCGAAACCACGTGAAATTTATACCACTTATTCTTGAGAGTATATTTGAATATTTCGAAGCCTCGGGTTCGTTAAAAGGTCACTCAGAGGTCAGAATTAACATGTTGACACGTTTAACCCTTGTAGTTTTATAATCTTCCGATTATTTTCACAAACGGCTTCTTATATCCAATTAATTACTCGTTTAAGAATACATTCTTCATGTATGGTCATTCAGAGACTCAAGTTTGGCATGTTGACACTTTTAGTCCCTGTGGTTTCATATTTCCACTGTTTGTCAACTTTAGTCCTTCAAACTCAATCTTTCACATATCAAGAGTTTAGGACACGTGTCTATACATAATTGGACACGTTTTTACGTGGTGTTACATCCTCACCCCCTTAAAAGAAATCTCGACCCTGAGATTTACTTGAATAAGTGAGGGTACTTCTGTCGCATAGTGGACTCAACTTCCCACGTATATTCGGGACCTATACGGGCATCCCACTTGACCTTTACTATAGGCACGTGCTTTCTTCTGAGCTTTTTAACCTGTTGATCCTCGATCGATATAGGTCTTTCAACAAATCTCAGTCTTTCATCAATTTGTACGTCTTTATGAGACATAGCTAGCGATTCATCAGCTAAGCATTTATTGAGATTACAGATGTGAAACAAATTATGAATTCCGCTTAGCTCCTCAGGAAAGTTTAGCTTATAAGCTACACTGCTGACACGTTCGATAATCTCGAATGGTCCGATATATCTAGGGCTTAGTTTACCCTTCTTACTGAAATGCATCACACCTTTCCCGGGTGATACTTTTAGTAAGACTTTATCACCAACCTCAAATTTTAGAGGTTTTCGCCTCTTGTCAGCATAACTTTTCTACCTATCCCTAGCAGCTTTCAGGCGATCACGAATCTGGACAATCTTGTCCATTGTTTCAAGGACTATATCAGGTCCTGATAACTGCGCTTCTCCTACTTCTGCCCAACAAATAGGCGTTCTACATTTCCTACCATATAATGCCTCAAAAGGCGCAGCCTGAATACTAGTTTGGTAGCTATTGTTATAGGAGAAATCAATCAAGGGTAGGTGATCATCCCAACTGCCTCCCAAATCAATAACACATGCTCGAAGCATGTCTTCCAAAGTTTGAATTGTACGCTCACTCTGTTCATCTGTCTGAGGATGAGGATGGTAAGCAGTACTAAAATTTAAACGAGTGCCCAAAGATTGTTGGAAACTTTTCCAAAAGTGAGAGGTGTATCTAGTATCTCTATCAGAGATAATAGACACCGGCACTCCGTGAAGAGCTTCAATCTTATCCACGTACAATTGGGCTAGCTTGTCGGAGTTATGGGTCTCCTTGATGGGTAAGAAAAGTGCTGACTTAGTCAGTCTATCAACTATAACCCATATGGTATCATTTCCGTGCTTTGTTTTAGGTAACTTGGTTATAAAATCCATGGTTACCATCTCCCACTTCCATGTGGGTAGTTCAGGCTATTGAAGCAGACCTGATGGTTTTTGATGTTCAGCTTTAATTTGAGCACAAGTCAGGCACTTAGCTACATGTGTGGCAATAGATTTCTTTAAACCTATCCACCAATAATTTGCTTTCAATTCCTGATACATTTTGTCACCTCCAGGGTGAACCGAATATTTGGAGTTGTGAGCTTCTTGGAGGATTATATCTCGAAGTCCTCCATGAATGGGAACCCATATTCTTCCATTCAGTCTAAGAATTCCATCGTTGCCAGGTGTTAACTGTTCAGCAGTTACACCTAACTTTTCATCTGGAAGGTTAGCTTCCAAAACAACATCTTTCTGTACAGCTAATAGCCTTTCACTCAGGCTATTCTTCAGTTCAGTGCTCTTAGCATTAATCCTGATAGGTTTAACTCTCTCTTTTTGGCTTAAGGCATCGGCGACTACATTTGCCTTGTCGGGATGGTAGCGAATTTCACAATCATATTTGTTGATGCAACAAATAATAGACCAAGGTCTGTAGCGATATCTCCGGGTAAAGGGGTTCAAGGGTTTCGATTAGCCTAACGCAAGTCGTGGGGTCCCCCCATGTTTGCAAGACGTGGAGAGAGGTTCATTAGTGTTATTGTTGTTCTTCTTGAATTCTAGACTGATATGAAACCAGCCCAGAACGTAATCGTTGGAGAAGATGAATTATTTGGTGTGAAGAAGAGAAGCATAAAGCTAGTTGTAACAACTCTCATAAAAAGTCATAATTATTAAAATAATTAGTCCAAAAGGAAACCCTAATTGAGACACCCAAGTAATTCTGAACAAACCCTAAAATTTTCATAATTTTCAGAATCAGGATTAGGGCCCCTAAAACTCAGGGGGGGTTAAACCCTATGGACGATTATCCATTTTAAACGTTGGCAACAAGGAATTATCGAAAACTGTCAACTCAGCTAAGCTAGTGCCAACCGTGGCAACCTATACCTAAAATATAGGTCTCACGCGGCCCGCCTCAGGTTAAGCTTATTATTACGCGGGCCGCCTGAGGGTAAAATTTCACCTATAAATAGTGGGGTTTGGGACTGGAATTTGGGCACAGAAACGACGTAAAAATTCATAATATACACTGAGTTACGTTCGAATTACTATACAAACACACATGGGTCTCGAAATTCTGCTGCAAAACAGGGTATTAGCACAATCGCTGCTACGATTCATTTTCCGACGATCAATATATCCAATGAATGTTTAAGTGCCGCCCACATTAGGGTTATACTTTATCGTTCGTCATTAATTTGACGGATCATCGTTAATTCGATGGATAAAGTATTATACTTTGTCGTTCGTCATTAATTTGACGGATCATCGTTAATTTGATGGATGAAGTATTGCACTTTTACATTCATTGTGAAAATTTGATCTCGTGAGTTATCGTAATTGCTGGATTGATTACTAACCCAGTTTTGTGTGCATTGTTATTTAAATTAGGTTAACAAGATTAAATCATAGACTAGACTCTGTCCGTATTAAATCAGCAATGTGAGTCATTCTCTCTTTTTATCAAATCTATTTACAAAATCATGTTATTTTCAAAGTTATAATTACGGGGATTAAGTCTTTGTAATCACCAAGTTACAGCCGGTATGTGGGGTTTTGTATACATTACTTGATAATCGTCACCATTGGGGCAGCCAATGGGGTATATGACCATAGTCACAGACACCATTGGACGAATGGGCCAATGGGTCGAGTGACAAGTACTGTGGGTAGTTGGCTTGATATCAGAAACATTGTAATCACTCTTAATACTGTAAATTATAACAAATGTGTCATTTTAGTAAATAGAATGATTCACTCAGTATTTCCCGCTGACAAAACCTTTTTCAAACATGTTTCAGGTGATTTGCTGTAATTCAGGAAAAAGTGCTGGGAAGCATTTCAAGCTTAAGATAGTGGCTCATTATAAAAATAAGGAAATAAGTTTGTAACATAAAGATTTTATAAAATCATACTTTTGTAAATTCTTGGGATTTTATCCCAAATTATGAAATAAAATAATCGGGGAAAATTTTAGCTTTAAACGATCCTGATGAAAACTTCCGCTGTTAAGACTAATCAATTAAATACCGCAGTATTTCTGTTCCACGGCTCCTGAAACGGATCAAACCGGGTCGGGGGTCGTGACAGAAAAAGGTGGTATCAGAGCCACTGAGTTAAGCTAATTAAGTATTTAGAAATACTTAATTTTTCCTGATTACTATTATGTGATTTTGTGTATTATTAACTTATTATTTGTTAGTTACAGTATGGGTAAGCAAAAGCTGTCAAGTATCTATCTTAAATTAGATAGATCATCCAATGAAAAGGGAAGTTCATCCCGAACCAAATCCTCGAATCAGGCTGAAATTCCTGAAGAAGGAATATTTGTGCGGAAGGCACACTACGAGGAATCACTTTCTCCTAGAAGGAGGGAGATAATTATTAAGAAAAGTATAGAGCAAATTCGACAAAAGAAGATTAAACGAGAAACCCAGGAATTAATTGATAAATCACCTTGGGAAGATAAGCTAGATGAAAAATGGGCAAATTTATATATGCTAGCCACAGTAGCAGAAAATATAAATCTTTAGATATTTTAAAGCTTAGCACCCTACCCTCACAATCTAGAAACCCTGTGTGATACATATAATTTCAAAACCTAAGTATGTTTTCCAGTTATCTTTGTAATAAATTACACGGTTATTTATAAATTTTAACTTAGTATTTTATGCATTTTGCATATATGCTACATCAGCATGAGTGGGATATCTGAAGCTTTTCAGAACCTAAATCTTTACCCAGTGAATATCGAAGCTTCCAAAGAATATACTAGCTACTTTCCCGATATAGAACAACCAGTAGAATTCAAGGCTCCACCCTTGAAAAAGCCAAAACAAAAGAAAAGAAGTTATGTAGGATGGAGGAAGATACGTAAGAAAAAGCCAGCTCCAAAACTTCCCAAAATAAACAATCCTTTGAAAAAGGGAAAAGAAATTATAACCGGAGAAAGTTCCAAACCACAGGAAATGGAAACTGAAGACAAAGAGGAGGTTAAGGAGATAGGAATACAGATGGATGAGGTTACTAAAGAGATAGTAATGGAAGTTGGGCAAGGCTCTAGACCAACTCAGATAGAAATCGGAGAGAGCTCCAATCCAATCCAGGAAAGGACTTTTCAAGATGAAATAGATTTCTTATTGGCAAGCTGTGAATCAATTCAGCCTGTCAATAATAATAATAATAATAATAATAATAATAATAATAATATTTTTAATTATTCTCTTGAAAACAAACTCCCTATGAATTGGGAACCAGCAATTCCAGACCCAATAGTCCACTCTCAACCCATAGGAATGGACGAATGGTGGACGAACGATTGGCAATTCCAAAATATTGTCAACGATCCTTACTCTTTTCTTCCACAATTTGATCCAGAACCCCTACCTAATCCACCCAGGAGTAATGAAAACATGGCTGAACTTCGCCATTTTGGTGAAGAGTTGTTCGATGCTGGAACTAGAATCAGGGAAATAGGGGGACAGATTGCCTGGAAGTACGATGAGAGGGAACTGCGTTTTTAGAACAGCAAGTGACGAAAGATAGTAGGATGGTAAAACAGTGTTTGTATAATAGTAATAATAAAGTTAGTCTGTAAATAACAAATAAAACTCTGTATGATATTGGTGTGTAACAATGCATACTATACTAGATATAAAATGAAATCGAGAAATCGATTGTTTTGACTATATCTGTGTTATAAAATTTTTCTGATTATTTGTATATAATTGTTATTTATCAGATACTAATAAAATTTATATATATATACATTATCAGATGGCAAACAGTGGTAATGAACCTATAAATGAAGTTAATCAGTCTGAACAACATTCAAGAGATCAATATATGACTCGGCAAGATATTGAAAACATTGTTGCTCAAGGGATAGCCAATGCTATTCCAGCATTCGTCGCTGCTATAAAGAATCCGATCGAACCGCAACAAATTGTTCCTAGTAAACAGATTACTGAAGATAACTTCAGTAATAGTGTAAATGGAGGCAATAATCATGTTAATCATAATAAGGAACCACATCAAGCTCCATTACCCAAGAAAATGAAAACTGCAACGCCTGGTTGCACTTTCAAAGAATTCCTTGCTTGTAAACCCACTGAATTTGCAGGCAATGAAGGAGCAACTGCATCGCTGCGTTGGTTAGAGAAAACCGAAGCAGTCATTGCAATAAGTAAATGTGGTAAAGATGATCAAGTTATGTATGCATCCAATCTGTTCAAAGAAAGTGCACTTGAATGGTGGAATACTGTGTTACAATCAAAAGGAAGAGTAATAGCTTATGCTATGACCTGGGAAGAATTTAAGGGTTTGGTGGAAAGAAAATTCTGTCCCGAGTATGAAAAAGAACAGATGGCGAATAAGTTTCTAAATCATCGGATGATGGGTGTGGATTGTCGTGGGTATACCTCGACATTCTTTGAATATGCAAGAGTGGTACCAACACTGGCTTCGCCAGAACCGGTACTCATTTCTCGCTATATTTGGGGGCTAATTGGTGAAATCCGCAATATTGTTAAAGCTGCGAGACCTCGCACTATTGATGATGCGGTAGAATTAGCCAATACTCTAACCGATGAATTGGTACGCACAAGAGATGAAGATAGGAAAAAGGCACTAGCTCAGAAAATTACCCAAGGATTTCGTGTGGGTAATAATAACAGCTTCAAGAGAAAAGGAACAGGGCAAGCTCCAACTCCGTCATTCTGCAGGAAATGCAAAAAGAAACATTATGGAAGATGCGATATCACTTGCAATTTTTGCAAGGGTATAGGACATCGGGAAGAAAACTGCAAAAAGAAAACAGTAATCTGTTTTAACTGTGGAGAAGCAGGGCATTATAAAACAGAATGTCCTAAATTGATCAAGCCAGTAGATAACAAACCCAAGACAACCGAAGGAACTACAAAGAAGAATATCAGGGCATTTCAACTGACCACTCAAGAAGCAGAACTCATTCCGGATGTGATAGCGGGTACGTTCTTAGTTCACAACGTGTACGCAAAAGTATTATTTGACTCTGGTGCAAACCAAAGTTTTATAAATACTTTATTCTGCCAAGCTCTTAGTTTACCTTTAACCCATATCAGGCAGATTTTTACAGTTGAAACAGCAGACGGAAATTCAGTTAAAATAGATAAAGTTTTGCGAGAAGGAAACATAGAACTTTTAGGACATAAATTCTCTGCAAAATTATTGCCGATGAAATTAGCTGAATTTGATGTTGTATTAGGAATGGATTGGTTAGTAGCCAACCATGCTAGAATCCTTTGTGATCAAAATTCCATAGAAATTCAATCACCCACCGGAGAAGTGATTAGGATTACAGGAGATAAACCACGTAAGCCCATGAAGTTCATATCAGTAATGAAAGTTGCTAATTATGAACGAAAACAAGGAATAGTGTATATGATTTCAGTAATCATTAGCACTAAGGGAAAAGATCTTAAGGAGATACCAGTAGTCTCAGAATATCCTGAAGTATTTCCAGAAGATTTACCAGGATTACCTCCAGACAGGGAAGTAGAATTTAGGATTCATCTAATTCCAGGAACTACACCGATAGCCAAGGCACCTTATCGGTTAGCACCCACAGAAATGTTAGAACTGAAAAAGCAATTAGATGAATTACTAAGTAAAGGATTCATACAACCTAGCTCATCCCCTTGGGGAGCGCCAGTGTTGTTTGTCAAGAAAAAGGATGGTTCAATGAGAATGTGTATTGATTATAGGGAATTGAATAAGGTTACAATTAAAAATCGATATCCATTACCTAGGATTGATGATCTTTTTGATCAACTTCAAGGGGCTAGATATTTTTCTAAGATAGATTTACGCTCCGGATATCATCAATTGAAGGTACAAGAAGAAGACATACCTAAAACTGCTTTCAGAACTAGGTATGGTCATTACGAGTTTACAGTCATGCCCTTCGGATTAACAAATGCGCCTGCAGCATTTATGGACATGATGAATAGGATCTGTAAACCGTACTTGGATAAATTTGTAATTGTCTTCATAGACGATATACTCATTTATTCCAAAAGTCAGACAGAGCATTGTGAACATCTTCATGTACTCTTAACTTTGTTAAGAAAAGAAAAGTTGTACGCCAAATTCTCGAAATGTGAATTTTGGCTAAAGGAAGTGCAATTTTTAGGACACATGGTGAATCATGAAGGTATTCATGTAGATCCTCCTAAGATAGAGGCAATTACCAAATGGAAGGTTCCACAAACAGCAATGGAAATAAGAAGTTTTATAGGTTTAGCTGGATATTATAGACGGTTTATTAAGGATTTTTCTAAGATAGCTGTACCATTAACTAAGCTAACCTGTAAAGCTACTAAGTTTGAATGGGGACCCAAACAAGAAGAAGCTTTTAGAATTTTGAAACAGAAATTAACCCATGCACCAATCCTAGCCTTACCAGAAGGAACTGAAAATTTTGAAGTATATTGTGATGCTTCAAAATTAGGATTTGGATGTGTGCTTATGCAACGCAAGAAGGTAATTGCATATGCATCAAGGCAATTGAAAAAGCACGAAGAAAACTATACGACTCATGATTTAGAATTAGGAGCCGTAATTTTTGCCCTTAAGATTTGGAGACATTATCTGTACGGAAGTAAGTTTACTATCTATACAGATCATAAGAGTTTAAGATATATCTTTGGGCAAAAAGAGTTAAACATGAGGCAAAGGAGATGGATGGAAATCCTAAGTGACTACGACTGTGATATTCAGTATCACGAAGGAAAGGCAAATGTAGTTGCAGATGCCTTAAGTCGTAAGTATTATGAGAAACAACGACGGGTTCGTGCTCTCAGATTAAATCTACAAATAGATTTAATGGAACAATTGAAAAATATTCAAGCTACAGCAATCAAGGATGATGCTGAAGGAATGAAAGGATGAATCAAGGAATTAGAACAAGGAGCAGATGGAATTTGGAGATTCCACAAAAGTAGAATTTGGGTACCTAAGCAGGGAGATTTAAGATCTAAGATTTTAGAAGAAGCTCATAAATCTAGGTATACTATACACCCAGGAAACAATAAGATGTACCAAGATTTAAGAAAGAACTTTTGGTGGATAGGAATGAAAAAGGACATAGCCAGCTATGTTTCTAAATGTCTTACTTGTTCACAAGTTAAGGCAGAACATCAGAAACCTTCAGGTCTACTACAACAGTTAGAGATGCCAGTGTGGAAATGGGAACTTATAACAATGGATTTTGTTACTAAGTTACCCAAAACCAGAAAAGGTAATGATGCGATTTGGGTAATTGTGGATCGATTAACCAAATCAGCTCACTTCTTACCAATGAAAGAAACCTTTAGCATGGAAAGACTGGCTAAATTGTATGTAGATGAAGTTGTATCCTTACATGGAGTTCCACTCTCCATTGTTTCGGATAGAGATAGTCGTTTTACTTCCCATTTCTGGAAAAGTTTCCAGCAAGCTATGGGAACTCGACTAAATTTGAGCACTGCATATCATCCCTAAACAGATGGGCAAAGTGAAAGAACGATCCAAACTCTAGAAGACATGCTCCAAGCATGTGTAATAGACTTTGGTGGAAGTTGGGATGATCACTTACCATTAATTGAATTCTCCTATAACAATAGTTATCACTCAAGCATTGATACTGCTCCATTTGAAGCATTATATGGAAGAAAATGCAGAACTCCAGTTTGTTGGGCAGAAATAGGAGAAAGTCAATTGTCAGGTCCAGAGATTGTGCAAGAAACAACTGATAAGATCACTCAAATCAAAGAAAGACTGAAGACAGCTCGAGATCGCCAGAAGAGTTATGCAGACAATAGAAGCAAGCCGTTAGAATTCCAAGTTGGAGACAAGGTATTGTTGAAAGTTTCTCCTTGGAAAGGAGTGGTAAGATTCGGTAAGAAAGGAAAGCTAAGTCCAAGATACGTAGGACCATTTCCAGTGATTCAACGTATAGGACCAGTAGCTTATCGTTTACAATTACCAGAAAACTTATCTGGAGTACATGATGTATTTCATGTATCCAATCTAAAGAAATGTTTAGCAGATGAATCTCTGGTAGTACCTCTTCAAGACATAGAGGTAAACGAAAAGTTGAAATTCGTTGAGAGGCCTCTTCAAATTGAGGATCGAAAGATCAAGTTTCTCAAACACAAACGACTAGTTCTAGTCAAAGTTAGATGGGATTCAAAGAGAGGAGCTGAGTATACTTGGGAACTGGAATCAGAAATGAAGAAAAAGTATCCTCAATTATTCCAGTAAATCTCGAGGACGAGATTTTTCTTAAGGTGGGGAGAATGTAACAACTCTCATAAAAAGTCATAATTATTAAAATAATTAGTCCAAAAGGAAACCCTAATTGAGACACCCAAGTAATTCTGAACAAACCCTAAAATTTTCATAATTTTCAGAATCAGGATTAGGGGCCCTAAAACTCAGGGGGGGTTAAACCCTATGGACGATTATCCATTTTAAACGTTGGCAACAAGGAATTATCGAAAACTGTCAACTCAGCTAAGCTAGTGCCAACCGTGGCAACCTATACCTAAAATATAGGTCTCACGCGGCCCGCCTCAGGTTAAGCTTATTCTTACGCGGGCCGCCTGAGGGTAAAATTTCACCTATAAATAGTGGGGTTTGGGACTGGAATCTGGGCACAGAAACGACGTAAAAATTCATAATATACACTGAGTTACGTTCGAATTACTATACAAACACACACGGGTCTCGAAATTCTGCTGCAAAACAGGGTATTAGCACAATCGCTGCTACGATTCATTTTCCGACGATCAATATATCCAATGAATGTTTAAGTGCCGCCCACATTAGGGTTATACTTTATCGTTCGTCATTAATTTGACGGATCATCGTTAATTCGATGGATAAAGTATTATACTTTGTCGTTCGTCATTAATTTGACGGATCATCGTTAATTTGATGGATGAAGTATTGCACTTTTACATTCATTGTGAAAATTTGATCTCGTGAGTTATCGTAATTGCTGGATTGATTACTAACCCAGTTTTGTGTGCATTGTTATTTAAATTAGGTTAACAAGATTAAATCATAGACTAGACTCTGTCCGTATTAAATCAGCAATGTGAGTCATTCTCTCTTTTTATCAAATCTATTTACAAAATCATGTTATTTTCAAAGTTATAATTACGGGGATTAAGTCTTTGTAATCACCAAGTTACAGCCGGTATGTGGGGTTTTGTATACATTACTTGATAATCGTCACCATTGGGGCAGCCAATAGGGGATATGACCATAGTCACAGACACCATTGGACGAATGGGCCAATGGGTCGAGTGACAAGTACTGTGGGTAGTTGGCTTGATATCAGAAACATTGTAATCACTCTTAATACTGTAAATTATAACAAATGTGTCATTTTAGTAAATAGAATGATTCACTCAGTATTTCCCGCTGACAAAACCTTTTTCAAACATGTTTCAGGTGATTTGCTGTAATTCAGGAAAAAGTGCTGGGAAGCATTTCAAGCTTAAGATAGTGGCTCATTATAAAAATAAGGAAATAAGTTTGTAACATAAAGATTTTATAAAATCATACTTTTGTAAATTATTGGGATTTTATCCCAAATTCATCATCATCATCATCATCATACTCAGTATATCCCACCAATAGCAAAGCTAAGGTAGGGTCTGAGGAGGGTGAGATGTAGACAGCCTTACCTCTACCTTGTAGGAATAGAGAGGCTGCTTCCAATGAGACCCCCGGCTCATTTTAAAAGGGGGTTGCAACACGAGGACTTCCCAGGGGGTCACCCATCCTAGTACTACTCTCGCCCAAGCACGCTTAACTGCGGAGTTCTGATGGGATCCGGTGCATTAGTGCTGGTATGATCGCAACCAATATTAAACATGAAATAAAATAATCGGGGAAAATTTTAGCTTTAAACGATCCTGATGAAAACTTCCGCTGTTAAGACTAATCAATTAAATACCGCAGTATTTCTGTTCCGCGGCTCCTGAAACGGATCAAACCGGGTCGGGGGTCGTGACACTAGTTCTCATGGGAGAAGAAGAAGAAGAGAAGCAAGCATGAAGCTTGTTCTTGAGAGGGAGAAGGAGAATCAGAGAGTTAAGATAGTTTTCAGCTGATTCCGGAGTGTCTCATATGTTTGGCATGGGCTGCAATTTATAGGGGAAGAGGTTTCTCAAAGGAGAAACCTTTAACTAATGAACCTGGCTTGCAGTGAGGGACTTACCCTTTTAGGGGTTGAACGGTTTGGACCTGCGGACAAAAGGGTGTTCTCTGTGCACATGTTCTGTCTGTGCAGAAATGGTTCACACGTTAAGTGCTGATGTGACCAGACACTGTGCTTGTCCTTTTTACTGTTCACCTGAGTTTGCGCGTAGTGAACCTCTCAACCTTTTAACCTTTTAAGCTGTTATATATATTAGTCATTTTATTGAGATTTGGGCTACCCCCTTCATCAGCCCCCCAAGTCAGAGGTGTTTGGGATGTAAGCTCAAATGCTTCTGACTTTTACACATTATTTTTTATTGCTTAAAGGCTTCAGGGCTTTAAGGCGTTTGAGTTTTGAGATTTGAATTTCGGAATGATAGTAGGCTTCAAGGTTTCAAGGCTTGAAGGCTTAAAGGCTTCAACTGTCTCACTCGAGAGGTAGTTGAGGATCGACATAAAGTTTATTCTGGTGGCTCTGGGTTTTGGCAAATCGATCGGTTATTGTCCCGTTGGTTCGATTGCTCTTTATTGCTGAGTTTTCCAACTTGCGTCATCCGTTTTCGGTCTTTATTCTGAATGTTTTAGAGTATTATCGTGTGTCGTTTGGTCAGTTACACCCTTAAGGTCTTGCTAGGGTTTTACACTTTGATGTTTTGTGTCCAGCGATAGGGTATGACCCATCGTTGTTGTTGTTCTGCCGTTTCTTCCAGTTAGCCAAGAAATGAGATTGTTTTACCTTTGAAACATCTCAGGTTGATGTGTGTTTAATTTCGTCTATGGTTACTACCCTTGGATCTTGGAATGACCGATTTTCTTGGATTTCTAAGTCCATTGTTCCTTTCAGGCTTGTTTGGAGGCACCCTTATGCTGTTTTGAATGAGCTTGAACCTTTCAAACACGAGATAGATGGTTGTTAAAGTTTATTAGGAGGTGTCCTTCTAGGCTTTGTCCCTTTCCCGAACATCTTTTAGTGCTGATGGATGTTTGTAGGTTGTGGGACAAGCCGGATCGTGACTCTGTGCTCGTGAGAGATGATCATGGTATGATATTTTGTATTTTCTGCTTATGTTATATTTTATTTGTTGCAGTTATGTTTGCCTTAGACTTTATCAAGAGCGATGACACATCTGATGTTGTGTTTGGAGATGCCGAGGCTACATCCGGTGAAGATGTTGTTGTTAGGGGCACTGAACATAGGTTCGAGGGTTCAGGCTATGTGAACGTTCCCAATGTCAAGGGTTTCACCAAAGTTGTTGCTTCCAAAGTCTCTACTCGTCGTTCGAGCTATTGTTTGATAAAGACTACTGACCAACCATCGGCTTCTGAGCCGGTGGAACTAAGTAATGACACAGAGGCTTCAGATGATTTAGAAATTGGGGTTGGGGAAAATCAAAAAAGGACAAGGGACGACCCTTGGTGGTTTGGCGGGTAAAAAGGTTGTTAGCTTGAAGGGTTCCGGGAAGGGTGGTGAAGGTTCCACCAATGTTAATCCAGGGGAGGTTTATGTGCCGAATTGGAAGGTCACAGTTGGTGACAGCTTCAAGCCTTCATCCGTTCGTGAGGATGTTCTTACCCACTTTGATTCTCCTGTTATTCGAGGTTCTTGCTCATCTATGGGTGATGACCTGATGATTTCGAAAAATGGTAATGGGTGCTTGTAACCTTGTTGCCTTGCTTCCAGAGGGTGTATCCCGATTTCGCAAGAGGATGCGAGAATATGATGTCTTCTCGAAGAAGAGGGATGAGATGAAGGCTTCATTAGCTACTCTAAAGAAGGAGGCAGAGGGTTATGCTGGGAGGGAGAAAAGCTGATGTTGTGTATTGATGAGCTTTTTTCCCAGCACAAGACTGAGGTGGTTGAATTGGAAAAACGCTTGGAAGCTGACATGGTTTAAGTCAGGATCGATAAGGCTGCCTTGGAGGTTCAGAAAAAGGCCTTATTAGAGGAGAAAGAAGGGTTAAAGGCTTCACTTGCCCAGGCAACTAGTGATAATAAATGGCTCATTGAGTATGGATTCCAGCAAGTGGTTAAGTATCTTCTCCATTCATCGGAGTTCAAAAAGGTCTTGGGTGATGTGTACACCGAGCTTCTTGCTCATGGGAGACACCAAGGGTTGTTTGCTGGTTACAAAGCTTTGTGAGCCTGGGGAGCCTCAGGAAAAGTCTTCTCTTTTTCAACCCAAAGCCTTCGAAGCCTTCAAGGAAACTGTTTTGAAGGTAGGGCATATTATTTACCCTTATGTGGGTGAAGTCTCCAAGTGTTTTGGTAAACCTTTGCCTGTCTTGCAGGAGCTAAAAGCCAAGGGCCTTAATGAGGTTGTTTGTAACGAAGTGTTGAAGTCCCTCTCGAAGAAACGTCCTTGCTCCGGAGATAGCGAGGAAATGTGTTCTTAAGGTGGTGAGGGCTCAAAGGGTTCAAGCCTTGAAGCCTCCGAGACAACGGGTGTCGTAGGGAGGAAAAAGAGGATGGCTAAAAACACCCAAGATGATGGGGTTTCGAATAAGGATGATGCAGCAAAGTCTACCATCTCTAATGCTGACAAATGAAGAAGAAACTTTGATTTGTAGTATTCTTAGCATGTCGAACAATGTTATGGATTGTTTGTTTGAACATCCTTTTATTTTAAGGGAACCGTTTAGGTCCCTTGGTGGTTAAAGCCTGGCAGGCTTGTGGACAATGTTTTATGTTTGATGGCCAGTATGGCCCTTGCTATCTTTAACTTATCTTGTTATGTCTATTGTGTTGTTCTGTTTACTCCCTTGTGTTTTTATTGGTTTTGTATGTTGTCTTTGTTTTGGGCGGTGCATCTTATGTTACTTACCTTAAAGGGTTCAGTGCTGCAGTCACTTAGCCTTAGGATATTTTTAACAAGAAGATACAACCTCTATCCTATGTATGACATTCACTTAGAGTCTTTTTGATTCGTAAGCCAATGTTGAGGCTTAAGGAACATTTGGTGTAGGCTGTTCAAACCCGTCTATGAGACATGTTTTTCAAGATTTCTATGAGTCTCATGGAGTAGTATTGATTTAGGAACTCACCCCTTATATAGGTCCATTCAACCCTTGAACCTATTGAGCGATGTGGCCTGGGAGCTCATCCCCTTACATGGCCCTTTCCATGGAGTTTCTTGCTAGGTTCTCAACCTGATTATAGGATAGAAAGACAAATTTTGATTCATCGTTCATTCATTTAAAAGTATTTTGATTACTAGGAGAATAGAACAACTTTTGGGAACTATTTGTAATACGTTTTGGTTAAACATGGAACTTTTTAAGGTTTTTTCCATTCCAATGGCGGGGAAGCTTTTTTCCTTGCGGACCTGCCAGCTTTTATGATCCCCCTTTGTAGGCTTTAAGGATAGTGTATGGCCCTTCCTACTTAGGGCTGAGCTTTCCTTGGCTTTCTTTCTTGCAGGCCTCATTATTTCGAAGCACAAGGTCCCCAGGCTTGAAGTGTTCATGCTTCACCCGTGTATTGTAATGAAATTCCATTGTTTGCTTGTACCTTGCTTTTTGTATGGCTGCTTAATCACGAGCCTATTCGAGTTGTTCCAAATTCAACATCGTCTCTTTCTTATTTGGCTCGAGGTCGATGTTAAATGCTCTTTGTGTTGTTACTCCGATTTCAGCTAGGATTACAGCCCCTGATCCAAACACTAGGCTGTAGCGTGTTTTCTTGTGGCTCGTTTTCTTGGTTGTTCGAATTTCCAATAGCAAATTGGGAAGCTATTCGAGCCAGTTGTTGTCGTATCTTTCCAATCGAGATTTAATCCTTTCAACAATGTTGTTGTTTATCCTATTAACTTGGCCGTTGGATTGTGGGTGAACTACCGAGCTGAATACTTGGGTTATTCTGAACTCCTTACACCAGGAGCTAGAAGGCTTCTCGGCAAACTACTTCCCGTTATCCGTGACTAGTACCCCTGGAGCCCAAAACGACAGATTATGTTTTCGTAAACGAAATCAATGACTTGTTTCCCTGAGATTTTTGCCAATAGTTTTGCTTTTGGCCACTTGGTGAAGTAGTTCACGGCTACCAATAAGAGCTTGACTCCTCATTTGGCTAGTGGGGATGGACCAACGATGTTTATTCCCTACTTGTGAAATAGCCAAGCCGAGGAGATGGGAACGGGGTCATGTTTGAGGCTTTTGGGTACCGGAGCATGCAACTGACAAGCTTCATACTTTCGTAGTTGTTCGGAGGTATATCGATGCATGAAGGCCAAAAGTGTTCGAGGTTCATCAACTTTGACACTACCGATTTTGGGCCACAATGAGCTCCACATATCCCTTCGTGAACCTCTTTGATCAGATATTGGCTTTGTTCTGGGCCAACGCATTGAAGTAGTGGTGCAAGGTATCCTTTTTGTAAAGGATATCTCCTTGTAACACATATTGCCTTGACTTGATACGAACCCTTTTAGCCTCAGTCTGGTCATTAGGTAATTTACCATTTTGAGGAACCTTTCAATGGGAGTCATCCAATTTGGCCATTTTTTAGTGATCACATCTTGAACCTCAAGTCTTTGGATGGATGAGGTTTTTAACACCTCAATTAGTACCTTCTTGGTGAGGTGGGAAAAACGTAGGAGATACAAGTTTGCTTAGTGCATTAGTTCTCTTGTTTTGAGATCTTGGAACTTTTTTGATGGAAAATGTTTGAAATGTGTTCATCAATTCCTTTGATTTCTCTCGGTACTAATACATGTTGGGTTCTTTTGCTATGTAGCTGTTATTGTCTTAGCTTGAGAGAGTCTGTGAGGACTTGAAGCTTTTGAACCCCCATTTCTTTGGCTGTGTAGTTGTCACTTATTTGGTTTGAAACAAGAAACGAGTATGTGAAGACTTGAAGCCTTTTGACACCCATATTTTTGCAAGCTTCAGCCCAGCAATCAATGCTTCATACTCAACTTTGTTGTTTGTAGTCTGAAATTCAAGATGAAGGGAATACGTGAATTCCAATTCATTAGGATCAATTAGAACTAGCCCTGCTCCTGACCCTTCAATGGTTGAAGCTTCGTCGGTAAAGAGCTTCTAGGTATGGGGGTCAGAGGGTTCAGTGGAGGTTGTATTGACTTCCGTTGTGACTATTTTAGGGACTTCTATGATGAAGTCAGCTGAGACTTGGGTTTTGACAGCTTTTTTCAGGACATAGGTGATTTTTTAAGTACATTCTTAATAGGTTAGTTAGTGACCACTTGTATCGGGTGTGACTGAAAGTACCTTCGAAGCCTTCTAGCCGTTTGGACTAGGGCTAGAGCAAGTTTTTTCGAAGAAGAATATTTGATTTCTGCTAATTTTGAAGTTTTGAAAAAGTCAATGGGTATCTGAACTTTAATTCATTCAATGATTAGAGTCGTACTTATGGTTTTTTCAGCAATCGAGAGGTGGACAGAGATCGTTCCTCCTGTTTCCGGAGCTGAAATGGTTAGGAGTGAAGCCAAGTGTTGCTTCATTTGGTTGAAGGCTTCCTTTTGAGGTAAAACGCTTCAAAGCTGTAAGCTTTCCATCGAAAGCCTTTCTTGTTAGCATATCCCTTTAGGGTTAGCTTTTATGCTTTGTTTCCCAATGATATGCCCTACAAACGAGCACTTGATTGGATTAAGCCTCATGTTGATCTTTCTCGAGTTTTGGAAGGTTTCTTGTATGTTATCGAGCATTTGGTATTCCGTTTTGCTCTTGATCACCAAATCGTCAAAATAAGCTTTAATGTTTTTGCCGATTTGTCTGGCAAACGCTTTGTCAACCAGACGTTGATAAGTGGCACATGCATTTATTAAACCAAAATGCATTTTTTGATAGCAAGATATACCTTTATCAGTGTGAAATGCGGATTTATTCATCTTTTTTTATTAGGATCTGATGGTAACCCTTTTAGGCGTCAAGAAAGCACTTGAATGGGAAGCCTGTGAGTGAGTTACCCTTGAGGTCTATTTCGGGTAACGGGTAGCAATCCTTTGGGCGTGCTTTGTTCAAGTCTTTAAAATCGATACACATTCTCCCAGACTTGTCAGGTTTTTGAACCATTACCGGATTGGCTACCCATGATTGATACTTGACCTCTCGAAGGATTCCGGCTAGAACAAGCTTTTCCATCTCTTGGCGTTATACAAGGCTTCTGTTAGGGTCTTGACTCCGTTTCTTTTGTATAATGGGCTTAACATCAGGTGGGATCCATAACTTCATGTTTCAACAATGCTACGAGGGATGCCGGTCATATCTTCCGGGCACCAAGCAAAGACATAGTGCAAGAGCAGCTTTTTAAGGTATGAGATGGTTTCTTTGGAAAGGTTAGTGTTTACCCTTATCCCCTGTTGAGGATATTTTGGTTTTATGTCCAACCCTTGTTCATCATCTTCATCCTTTCTTGAGCTTTCCCCTTCAACCACAAAAGCTTCTTGGGTAGGTTGAAGGGTTGCTATCCCTTTTTCAGTGGGAAACTTCACAGTACCTTGACCAACTGACACTGCCATTCCGAACACACTTTGACCTGGCCTTCCTGTGATAATATCATAGTTGGAAGGGATATTGATCACCACAAAAGTGAGTTGTTCGGTTCGTCCCTTTGTTGTCTCGTTAAACAAACATTATGGGTTATTATGTCTGTGATACCTTCGATGGAGGATTCAGACTGTTGAAACTTTGAACGTTCATCGTCGCTGAGAGGGTTAAAGCATTTCTCAAACATGATTATGGTGGTTGCACCGGTGTCAATGTAAGCCTTTTGTGTCTTGATGGTTCCTATGTTAGATTCCATCACCAGAGGGTTTGAAAGCAACTCTCCTTATGTTGATGTTCCCATGCCTCGAAATGATGGCGTTTGTGGGAAGCTTTGTTTTCAAGGTCGACCATGTTCACTATTATTATTATTATTATTATTATTATTATTATTATTATTATTATTTTAAACCATCTTGTCCTTGACCCCTTTAACCAAGTGAGCCAGTTCGGACTTGACGGCTTCTTCGATCCTATTTTTGGGTTGGAAGAAATCATTGGTATGGTGACCTTTCTATTCCTGAAACTCACTATATTGGCTTGATTTTTTCGATCTTTTGTTTTTTGGAAAAGGTTGAGGAGGGTGGAAGCTGTGTTTTACCTCTTCGATTGCCAAGATCTCTTGCGGAGTATTGGTTAAGGCTGTAAAGTTTATGGTTTTTTCTCGGCTTGGAGGGTTCCGGCCTTCAGGCCTTCTGGAATCCGATTCTTTGAACCGTTTGTCATAAGAGCCATACTGGAAGCTCCGGTTAAGAGTTTATTTATTTATTTATTTATTTTTGTTCTTTGATGTCTACAGCTTATTCTCCTCGAATGTGGGCCTCAGCCCTTTTGAGTGTTTCTTCAAGGGTTTTGGACAGGCATTTATTAAAGTCTCTTGTGAGACATTTGAAATTTATAGCATTCATGAACCCTGTAACCCTAATCTTTTCATTGGCGTAAGTTAAACCTTCCTTCTGGTACCTTTCGGTGAAGTCTCTGAGACTTTCATCGTCATGTTGTTATGGGAAACCTTTGCTAAAATTGTCAAAGGTCTGAATGCTTTGTTCAGGAAGGTCATTAAACCATATGTGTGGAGACCCTTCAAGGATTCGTATGAACATGAGACAACATCCGGGGTTGGGCCATTTTTCAATTCTTGTTACCCCGACGAAGATTTGGAGGTGGTTTTCGGCACCGTAATAGTATCTTTATCTGGGTTTGAAACTCGTACTCAACAATTTGTTTTGGAGAAGCAAGACAAGTTGTTAGGCTTGTAAGGTTTTGAGAGGTATTTTACTACCCTTGAAGCTAGGTTACCGCTTGAGGTACCCTGGTGAGTGGTTGGCACTTGGTTGATGAAATTAAGGTTAAAGCCTTGAAGGCTTTCTGTGTCATCAACCAACTTTCACGTGCTGCAAAGGAAATTGTGCCATCATTTGTGTCATCAGCTAGGGCATAAGGTTAAATCCTTAAAGGCTTTCTGATGATACTAATAAAAGATGCCATTATCTGTGTCATAAGGTTAAAGCCTTAAAGGCTTACTGTATAAGGCATTCCCATGGATGTGCTCATGACCGCACCTCGAGCCAAAGGCGGGGTGACCATGGCTTGTTTTCACGAAGTAGCAATGGGAGGGGGAACACTTGAAACTGGTGACTGCCATAATTGATCAAGAGTGATTTTATGCCCCATAGGTGCACTGGTTGTAACGGGTTGGGAGGTAAATAAGGGAAAAACGGTTGGACTTGGCCTCCCCAAAAGCTAAAGGGCTTGAGTGGTTGGTCTGTCACACTAGGACCAGCTTCAAGGTAAGATGTGGCTGAACGTGAGCTGCTAAAAGGAAGAGATGGAGGGCCATGTGATATTGAGGGTTCAGACTCCTCATAATTTAGTCTTATTCTCACCCTTTTTTCCCTTTCTAAGCTCACATGCTAGTTGAGAAGAAATCTCAGTTGTAAGAAATTTCTAGCTAGTCACTCGGGTGTTAGATCTATGTGTTCCGGTGTATGCATTACATCGATTTGAGTAGGCGCAACCCCTGACCGAGATGGGTTTGTGTTTGAAAAAAAGTGAACTCCGGGAACATATCCCGGTGGAGTACTTCCGGGAGTAGAAAGAGGTGTAGATAAGACCGGTGAGATCCGACCCGAATTTGGTGTTAAATCGGTGTTGTTAGGCACTTGATTTACCTGACCGAGAGACTCGCTTTCAGACATGATGTAAAGAGAAAATGGAGCTACACAACTGGTCTTTAAGATAAAGTAAGCGGCGTAGCCCCACGGTGGGCGCCAACTTATTGATGCAACAAATAATAGACCAAGGTCTGTAGAGATATGTCCGGGTAAAAGGGTTCAAGGGTTTCGATTAGCCTAACGCAGGTCGTGGGGTCCCCCCACGTTTGCAAGACGTGGAGAGAGGTTCATTAGTGTTATTGTTGTTCTTCTTGAATTCTAGACTGATATGAAACCAGCCCAGAACGTAATCGTTGGAGAAGATGAATTATTTGGTGTGAAGAAGAGAAGCATAAAGCTAGTTCTCATGGGAGAAGAAGAAGAGAAGCAAGCATGAAGCTTGTTCTTCAGAGGGAGAAGGAGAATCAGAGAGTTAAGATAGTTTTCAGCTGATTCCGGAGTGTCTCATATGTTTGGCATGAGCTGCAATTTATAGGGGAAGAGGTTTCTCAAAGGAGAAACCTTTAACTAATGAACCTGGCTTGCAGTGAGGGACTTACCCTTTTAGGGGTTGAACGGTTTGGACCTGCGGACAAAAGGGTGTTCTCTGTGCACATGTTCTGTCTGTGCAGAAATGGTTCACACGTTAAGTGCTGATATGACTGGACACTGTGCTTGTCCTTTTTACTGTTCACCTGAGTTTGCGCGTATTGAACCTCTCAACCTTTTAACCTTTTAAGCTGTTATGTATATTAGTCATTTTATTGAGATTTGGGCTACCCCCGTCATCAATAATCATTTAAGGTCTCCATCCAGCGGCGTTGTCTCATATTGAGCTCTTTTTGATTGAATAAATGTTGGAGACTTTTGTGATCTGAATAGATCACACATTTTGTTCCATACAAATAGTGTCTCTATAACTTTAGTGC
>JARYGA010024375.1:0-22979 GCA_030545235.1 Helianthus tuberosus | reverse complement strand
TGCCAAAGTTCTGAAGTGAAACGTGCATCACGATCGGAAATAATAGAGGTGGGCACTCCGTGCCTCGAAACCACTTCTTTCAAGTAAACGCCTGCTAGAGTAGAGAACTTGTCTGTTTCTTTGATAGCTAAGAAATGTGCAGACTTTGTGAGTCGATCCACGATCACCCAAATAGTATCGTTACCACGTTGAGATCTAGGTAAGCTAGTAACAAAATCCATGGAAATTTGTTCCCATTTCCATTGTGGTATCTCTGGTTGTTAGAGTAGACCCGATGGTTTCTGATATTCCGCTTAGACTCTCGCATAAGTCAAACACTTACCAACGTAAGTTGCTATATGAGCTTTCATGCTAGGCCACCAATATGTAGTTTTCAAGTCGTGGTACATCTTATCCGAACCAGGATGTACTGAGTAGCGAGACTTATGAGCTTCATCCATTACAAGTCCGCGTAAGTTGCCATAGAGTGGGACCCGGATGCGTCCTGTTACATAATAAGCACCGCCTGCCTTTTGTTCCATCCGTTGTCTGGAACCGCGTAGGGCTTCAGCCCTGACATTTTCTGGTTTCAATGCTTCTACCTGAGCATCTCGTATCTGAGAAGGAAGACTAGACTGAATAGTGAGTTGCAACGCTCGTACACGCCTAGGTATAGTATCCTTTCGACTGAGAGCATCGGCCACCACATTGGCTTTGCCCGGATGGTACTTGATAGCACATTCATAATCGTTCAATAATTCAACCCATCGACGTTGACGCATGTTTAACTCTTTCTGCTTGAAGATATATTCAAGACTCCTGTGATCTGTGTAGATGGTGCACTTAGTGCCATACAGGTAATGTCGCCATATCTTGAGCGCAAAAACAACAGCTCCCAGCTCTAAATCGTATGTCGTGTAGTTACGTTCGTGTACCTTGAGTTGGCGCGAAGCGTAAGCAATAACTTTATCCCGCTGCATCAGTACACAACCAAGACCCTGGATAGATGCGTCACAGTAGACTAAAAAAAATCGTCCGTGCCTTCAGGCAATGAGAGGATAGGTGCGCTACAAAGTCTATCCTTTAAGTGCTGAAACGTTGTTTCCTGTGTATTACCCCAATGATAAACAATACCTTTCTGTGTCAGTAACGTAAGCGGCTGTGCAATCTTTGAGAAGTCTTTGATGAACCGTCTGTAATAACCCGCCAAACCCAAGAATTGGCGTATTTCAGTTGGTGTACAAGGTGCAGACCAATTCTTGATTGAATCTATCTTGGATGGATCGACATGAATCCCATCCTTGTTTACCACGTGGCCTAAGAAGTGGACTTCACGAAGCCAAAAGTCGCATTTCGAAAACTTAGCGTACAGCTGTTCCGTTCGAAGGAGTTCCAAAATAAGTCGTAAATGCTGCTCGTGTTCCTCCTGACTCTTAGAGTAGATCAGAATGTCGTCGATGAATACAATCACAAACTTATCCAGGTAGGGCTTGCACACTCTGTTCATAAGATCCATGAAGACCGCAGGCGCGTTTGTTAACCCGAATGGCATGACCAAAAACTCGTAATGGCCGTAACGAGTTCTGAATGCTGTTTTAGAGACGTCCTCATCCCGGACTCTCAGTTGATGGTAACCTGACCTCAGATCAATCTTTGAGTAGTAGCTTGACCCTTGCAGTTGGTCGAATAAGTCGTCGATGCGAGGAAGAGTATAGCGATTCTTCATATTCACCTTGTTCAGTTCGCGGTAATCTATGCACATGCGGAAAGTACCGTCTTTCTTCTTCACAAATAACACTGGAGCTCCCCAGGGCGAAGAACTAGGACGAATAAAACCCTTTTTCCAAAAGTTCTTGCAATTGTTTAGACAGTGCTTCCAGTTCAGTTGTAGCTAAGCGATAAGGTGCTCGAGCTATGGGTGCTGCTCCAGAAGCTAGCTCGATCTGAAATTCGACCTGACGATGAGGCGGTATTTCTGGTAAATCTTCAGGAAACACTTGAGGAAAATCACGTACCACTGGAATATCCTCAATCTTCTTCTGTTTTGTTGATGCGTCAGTAACAAGTGCTAAAATAGCGGTGTGCCCCTTTCGTAGACACTTCTGGGCCTTAAGAAAAGAGATGTGGCCCACTACTGCACCACTCTTGTCGCCCTGAATTTCGAGAGGTTCCTTGCCAGAACTATAGGAATGAGATTGATAGAGAAAGTTTAACCAGTTAAGACGAGGTTACAACCCTTGACTATGTGACCACAGTGGTGTCTGTTGCATCTATTGCACTTTGGATGATTTCCTCGATATTCACCCTGCCCTTGCCTACCAGAAGATTACTGACCAGGGCTCTGGTAGTCATCAATCCTTTGACGTTGTGCCTGGGACTGAACTGAAGTCGAACCCTTGCTAGAGGTTCCATCCATTTTCATTTGTTGTCACTGAGAGTAGCAGAAGTAGTAATAGTAGTCGTAGCACCAATACATTTAGGCGGCTATTTCTGTTCCACTGCCTTGTCTGTGAGACGATTAGCAAGACGAGTAACATCTTGAATAGTAGTAAGATTAGCAGAAGTCACATGACTTTGAATCGCTAGTACTAAGCCTTTGAGGTACAGCTCAATGAGTTTGATGAGAGGATCCACCATAGTTGGACATAACACTGCCGTTTCGTTGGATCGTTTCGTGTACGCTTCTATCTCTGACCTCGTCATCTTTAGGTTAAAGAACTCCACTTCCAGCTTGTGGATGTCATCACGACTACAGTATTCACGTTTGATCAGTTCCTTAAAATCGTTCTATGGGATGGCGTTAGCAGTAACCAATCCCAGCATCTGAACTTGCGCGTTCCACCAAGTTAGCGCAGTGCCTTCGAGAGTACCAGTGGCGTATTTCATCCTACGAGCCTCTGTGCATTCATACATTTCGAAGACTGATTTCGAGCTTTTTAAACCAATGGAGGAATCCAACTGCTCCTTTCGTGCCACTGAATAGGCTTGGACGACAGTCCATGAAAGTCTTGAAGTGCAAACAGGCGGCTGAGTGTGTTGACTTGTCGTGTGTGCAAGAGTAAACAAAATTAAGCACAAGTGTCGGTTTATGAAAGTAGGATCTAAGGATCCTAGAGTAAGTTGTGATGGCAGGCTATACCTCCTGCCTGGGCAGCTGCGAGTGCTGCAGTAACTTGTTCAGTGATCAAAGCCGCCAACTGGCTTGAGTTAGGTTAACGCGTACACTCATGATCTTCACATCGATGGAAATATGAGTGAGAAATGCGTCGTATCATTACACAAGTGTGGGATGACAGAAGAGTGTGAGCATACAAGGTTTTAAATAGTAGTTGTTACGTTCATCTAAGCATACCCTGAGCAAAGTTCTATGTAATCTAGTAAGTAGGCAATGTAAACATGAACAGTATTACCTATAGTGTCGAGCCTTGCACGTGGAGCGAAGCGTCGTTGTGGATCGTTGAGCACTGTTCAGTTATAGTCTGGTTTCAACAAAACTTTTTCCCTTATTAAAACCAAGTTCACTATAACCAATGGCTCTGATACCAATCTGTCACACCCCCAAAATCCACACGCGGAGTACTACCGCTTGGAGGCGTGACATGACCAGGATCAAGCCACCAATCATATTGAACATTGTAATTAATAATTAAAAGCCATTCATCAATACGAAAGGTGTTCACAACCATAAAGTAGTTAAGCGTTTAGCGGAAGCATACATAAGTAAACCCAACATAAGTTTAAATATTTCATAAGTTTAACATGGTACACAGCTGTCCATATCCCACAACGACTCCTCTTCACTCCCATGCAAGCTCCAGAGATACCTAATGATCTGCAAGGCATGTAACAACGAGTCAACAACAAAGTTGAGCGAGTTCACAGTTGGTTGTTTATTTAGTGTTCGTTATAACCAATGCCATGTATTACTAGGCCATTTGTATGTTTATTTAGTGGGGGCTTCCCATACCGTAAGTTACTAGACTAGTTGTATTTGTAAGTATCCTTCCCAATCCGAGGATAGTAATATGTATAAGTATAAGTGTCCTTCCCAATCCGAGGACAGTACGTATCAAGTACGTAGGTTTAGCGCTGGTGTCCTTCCCAATCCGAGGACAGTAGTACGTAGGTTTTACGTATGTGTTAGCACTAGTTCCTTCCCAATCCGAGGATAGTACGTATTGTATAAGTATAAGTGTCCTTCCAATCCGAGGACAGTACGTATCAAGTACGTAGGTTTAGCGCTGGTGTCCTTCCAATCCGAGGACCGTGTAAGTAGTCTAGTAGTGATGTGAGTACAAGTAATCATTCAATCCCATTCCCAACCCACCTGGGGAATCCCATGCCTTGGTAAGAGTGTGAACTCACCTTGGTATGCTCGGGCAGATAAAACGTTTGTCCTAAGTTGGTCAACCACACCCTATTATGGTTACCACTTGTTAGAATGGTATACAAGCTACACGTATCTATCACGCATTGTCAAGTAGTGGTACACGTATTAAATCAATTAATCATGTATTTAATAGTAGCATAGCATACAAACAGTATGTAGATCATGACTAACATTGTCGAATGTGTGGCCCAACTTGAGTTCATGTAAGTTACATTGTTGAAAAGGTGCAGTGTGCGATTATTTTAACCACTTGTGCGACTAGCATGGAGTGTACGAATTCAAGCCTGTGGACCATCTTCTAATTGTGCGATTAGATTTGAAACATTTTAAACAATGGTGGGGCCAGTTTCCTTTTTGTCGTACCAGATAAATGGGTGTTCCTTATTTATTTAACAACTTATAATCAAGCACATATTATTCCAAATAGTTGCACCCCCTGCTTAAACACTTATACCCTCCATTTAAACCCAACCTCAATTTCCAATACCCGATACCCACTAACAGATAAGACAATTATCTTTTTCACATTCAATCAATCACATGGTCATCATCTTCTTAAATATATAAAAGCATGCATTAAACAGTTGTACCTTGAGCATATAAAGTTGTACTCTCCATGAAAATACAGATTCAAGTTATTAAAAGAAAACCCAGTTCCTTAATTCAATCAGTTTCATGTTCATGCTTTTAAATCTGAATCAACATTTAAAACTCACAATTAATATGAATAATCAGACTTCGTTTAATACGTAGGAGGAATCGAAGATAACACATACCGTCCGGCGGTTGTCTTTGAAGGGTCCGCTGCCACTGTCGTGGGTCGTGAACCCGACTCGAACCACCACCATCATCGTTGATTTCCCGAGCTTGGTTCCAGCATTACCGGATATCGACGCCAGTCACCGTCGCATCATCATCATTCCAGCTTTAATTGCCGCCACTTGTTCGAACCGAACCACCAGCTTCTCGGTGGCTCCATCCGTCATCACCGCTACTGTTATCAGAAACGAGAGGGAGGGGGTGTCGCAGGTTTGTGGGTGTTATCGGAGGAGGAGGGTTAGGGAGTGTGATGTGCGGCTCGCCGGAGCTCCGATCTCCGGTCACCGGAAATTGCGGTCGAGAGAGAGAGAGACAAGGGGAAGGTAGTTTGCAACTGATTGCATTACGGTTCTTATTGTTTTTAAAAGATGGGTGGAGTTTATTAAGGGAATATAAATATAAGGTAGTGTTTTAGGTATGGGGAGTTGGCCCATAGGTAGGATCCATATAATACTAGAAGTCCCGTTTTTAAATGACTGATCCGTTTAACTTAGCACTTCATTATGATGGTAAGTAAATAAATAGGAAGATATGGATGTATGCATAATGTGTTCGGCTATGGCTCAATTTATTAATTATAATTTCACCAACATATTATATACACAAAGCATAATATTAACACATAATATATATTAATACACTTGCAATTAGTTACTCAGTTAAATCGAGTAAAGACCTTGAAACTTGGGTTGTCACAAAATCCTTGAAAATTTCAGCTTTAAAATCGATCTAAAACTTGACATTTTCATCATTCCGTTTGAAAGTGTTCGAAAAATGATGACGTCATAGGTCATTCCCGTTTGAAATTGACCGATCCCGTTTGAAACTGGCCTATTCCGTTTGAAATTGACCGATCCCGTTTGAAACTGGCATAGTCCGTTTGAATGGTGGCATTCCGTTTGAACAAACGCTTGAAAGGTGCATCGAGTTGTGTGAAACAAAAAACGAGGTTGTCAGTCTTTGCATGTGAAAGAGACTATCGGTTCATGAAAGAATTACGTGTGCATGTGAATATATCGGTTTATGTGTGCATGTGAATATATCGGTTTATGGGTGCATGTGATTCTCGTAAATTGTCCTCAAGTTGTTATCGGCTCATATTAGTGGATTGAAAATAGAATCGGCATTAAATGTGATTGCATGTGCATGTGTATCAGATTTAAAGTGTTTGTCGGTATTATCATGTTTGAAGAATCTTGAAACATTGAAATTGATAATCCAAGAGTTGCATGTGAAACATATTCAGCGGCCCAATCAATCTTGAGAACAAAGTCTCGGCCAAATCAAATTAAATGTTTCTTGAAGTTGTCAGACTATTACAATCAGTGGCCCATGTGAAAAGAGTTAAAAGTGATATATTGGCCCAATAGAATTTAAGTTGTGTCAGTTTCACGTGTTGTGGGTCAAGCATAAGTGAAGTCCAATAGTTTTCAATACATCGTATGCGACCCAATCAGGTTTGAAGTAAAAGTCACGGCTGTCGAGTTAGTGAAATTTGAGGTGCAATTAAATTTGATTTGTATTGGTAATTGTAGTCGTCCCAAT
Organism: Helianthus tuberosus; assembly: GCA_030545235.1. Lineage (NCBI taxonomy): Eukaryota > Viridiplantae > Streptophyta > Magnoliopsida > Asterales > Asteraceae > Helianthus > Helianthus tuberosus. The sequence goes on along the minus strand of JARYGA010024375.1, from coordinate 16,246 downwards.
GATAAATTGAGTAAAGAACAGCCCATGTTATCTCATATCATGAAGGTTCAATATAAGTGGATTATGGATTGTTGAAAGCCCATGTGAAAAGTTATACATCCCATTCATTCAGTTTTCGGAATACATTAAACCAATCCGCGAATTTTTGACACGAGTCCTAGATTGATTCAACCGTTATATGCGTTCACATTTTTAATTCGTTTAAATTGATCGTTTGTTTGTTTGATTTCAAGTGTAATTCGAGGTGTTTTTACCAGGTGTTTCCCAAAGTATATCAAATTTTCGGAAGACATGGACGAGGAATTCTACAACGCGTTTGCTACACCTGTTGCTCCCGTTACTGCTGCCGAAACGTTGTACAGTGAGAATGAGACGGGTACACATCAGAAACCGCCAAAACTGATGTATATTGAAGACTTCAAAGGTTGGCAAAATCATTTTGAGAATTGGGTGCAAGCTTATAAATTTGATGCATGGTGTTCATTGTTGAAAGAGTATGAGAAACCAAAGAATGAACGTGGGATAGAAAAAGCTATTTGTGACTATTCAGAGGGTGACAAACTGAAATTTACAAGTGAGAAAATGATGATCAGTATTCTTCAACAAGCAATTACAGAAGATATATTTGTTTTGCTTCAACATGATAATACAGCTAAGTCAATTTGAGAAGCATTGATTCAGAAATTCAAAGGAAGCGCATATATGATTAAAAACAAAAAGGCGTTATTGAAGAAATCGTTTGATATGTTTTCAGCTTTCGACTATGAAACAACAAAGCAGACCATTGATAGATATTGTCATCTAGTTTTGGAAATGAAAAGATTCAATATTGAGAAAGAAGATGATGAGTGGGTCGGTAAACTAGCTGAAGCACTACCACAACAAAAGTGGGGAACTTATTTGATGATTTTAAAACACACAAGAAAGTCTGAGAGTATGAATCTGGCACAATTCATTCAAAAGATTGAAGAGAAGGAGTTGGATATCCAGAAAACGGCTATCATGACAAATCCAAATGCCAAACAAGATGTCAGTTTGTATTATCGAGGGAACAAATTTGAGGCTACTTCTAGTCCTAGTCCGAAAATTCAAACTGGTTTTAGTGCTAACAGTTCGTCTGGAACAAAGAGTAATGTTACTCAAAGTCGTGGATCTTCATCATTCTCAAGTTTTGATCCAAACAGCACAACATCAAGTTCTCAACGACAAAACTCAACAAACCTTCAGTGCAATGTTACCTTAAACATTCAAAATGGTCAGAATCTGTCTCCGGAAGTTGCCAAGCAACACATGGCATCACTGGTTGCTATGTTAGAATCTTACGAAAGTTTGATCGGTGGGAAGATTGGTAATCCGATGCTTACCAAAGAGGATTATGACCAAATTGATGCTGAAGAACTTGAGCTGATGGATATAAAATGGTGCTTAGCGAGTGCTTGGAGAAGAGCTGAAAAGTTTCAAGAGATTACTGGTAGAGATGAATTTAGAGGAATGGCTACTTCTCAGTTGGGTTTTGATAAATCGAAAGTTACATGTTTCCGTTGCAAAGGAAAAGGACACTTTAAAAGAGAGTGTAAAAGCAAAGAAGCAACCGGGAATCAAGATAGGAACAATTATTATCAGAAATCAATTTTCCATCAGATTGCTCAACAACCACAAACTGCACATGCTCGTGCTATTGAAGATGGGAAGAAGAAAGCTTTACTTATTCATCAAGATGATGAATTTGTTGCTGAAGGATTTAGCTGGGATAAATACATTCCATCTAATTCAGGTTTTGTTGCTAGAATTCAGGGTGAAGATGAGACTAATCAGAAAAGAATCCCGATTTTTTCAGATCTTGGAAGTGATGTGGATACTGATGATGAGGAAGAACATCTCAACAAAGCAAGAAAAGGCATAGATCCTACTAGTTTTAACTTGTTTTTTGCAGATAAAATGGAGATGCTGTATCAGAAGAAGATTGCAAGATTGAGGAAAGAGCTGGAAGCAGCAAAAATGCAAGCTGATGAAAAGACAAAGACAGAAGCTGGAGAAGCAAATGTTGATCAAGTGATTGAGAAAGTAGCTCAGAAAATCGTTGAAGTGGAGAAAGTGGTGGAAAAGATTGTTGAAGTTGAAAAGGTAGTTGAAGTTGAAAAAATTGTGGAAGTAGAAAAAATTGTTGAAATTGAGAAACTCGTTGAAGTTGAAAAGACTGTCGAGGTTGAAAAGATAGTTGAAAAATTGGTTGAAGTTGAAAAACCGTGTTCAAAGTGTTCAGAATCTTGTGAAGCTTGTGAGGAGAAAGATAAGAAGATTGATGATCTGGAGAAGATAAAAGAAGATTTACTGTGCGATGTGAAGTATGTGAAGGAATCTTATGATGTGCTGAACAACACAGTTGATCGTCTGAAAAAGAAAAATTCAGAAATTGAAAATGCAATGGAAAAGATGAGTGCAACATTAATGACAAAGCAGAGTGTAATCAATGATTATATTGAAGATTGTGCTCAGCTGAAGAAGGAGTTAGAACTTGAGAAGATTGAAAGTGAAAGGGTTAAACGATTATTGTTGAGTTATACTACATGTGATTATCTGATTGATCGCGTTTATCCTACTGTTGCAGGTTTGGAGGCATTCAAGGAGAAAAAGACTGAAGATACTGATACTGGTAAGAAACCAAGTGTCAAGTATAACAGATGTCCGCCCCCGATCCATGAAACTTATTCTCCCAGAAAGCCAAATGAGGAACGAGTTAATAATGCTCTCAACATCAAGTTAAAGTCTGAAATCATTGATGAATTACCAGACAATATTGATGTTACATTCACAGCGTCTGACACTGATCATGAGTTCGAGTTGTTAAAGAAAGTGGTCGATCAGGTGTTGGATATGGATGAAGAGTCAAAACCGGAGTCTGAGTCTAAAAGTCCGAGTTCATCAGAAAAAAGTCCGAGTTCACCGGTTAAAAGGGTTTACAATAAAGAATTCATGTTATCAAAATCTAATTTGAATGACGGATCAATCAAAGCGGCTTATACTTTGTATGATTCAGAAAAATTATATTCTGATAAGGAATTTCCAATAAGAAGTGTAAAAACTGAAATGATCAAACAGGTTTTCAAATTAACAGAAATTAATATTTCTGAAATAAAAGATTTAAATCTTGATGAAAAACCTAAAAAGTACACTTCAAGAGTTCAACAGAGATTGAACAAGAAAAAGGGTTACAGTTATGGTTCTGGTTATCGAAAGAAACCAAACTACAACGGTAATCTTAAAAAGAAAGGTCTTGGTTTCAATTCTTCAGAAAATTATAAAAATCAGAAAACTTATAAACCAAAAACAAAATTTGTTTCAGGAGGAAGTTCAGAGGATGAACAGAAGAAACCGTTCTGGAAGCAGTCGAATCAAGAGTTTCTTGCTGAAGTAAAGAAGAATGTGAGAAGTTTGCTTCGAGAGTTGATAGAAGAACCTGTTTCAAGTGTCAAAAAGTTGGACACATTGCTTGGAACTGCCAAGAGTCCATTTATTCAAAACAGGGAGTGTCTTCTAACTCTGATATGAAAAAGAAATGTGCTGATAAATCGACTTTGGAAGTTGGTGAAACTTCAAAACGTTTTTACAAAAGACAAGTCGATTTGAGTAAACAAAAATGGGTTGTAAAATCTGAAAGTAGTTCTGACAATGAATCTGATTCCATAAAATCAGAGGAGTCATCTGTTGAGAAAAAGGTTGTTAATTCCGTTCCAGAGGTGAACGATGAGGATTTTCCTCCATTGTCAAAGGAAAATTTGATGAAAAAAGTGGGAAAGGTAGAGATCTCAAATCAATTCTTCGCTAATAAGGGAGAATTTGATGTTGAGAAGGCTTTCAATGGAAAAGTCAAACATATTTTCGGGAAGATGGTTGATGGGAAGGTTAAAACTGCAAAAGATTTTTATAAATCAAAATGTTGGTGGGATAGATGTGTCCCAGAATCTCCCAATGCTGGTCAGGCTTGGGGGAAAGTTTTTCCAAACTAAAAATCCTGACTTGCCAGAGCTCCCAGGTTGGTAAGAGTGGAGCAGTAATCGGCATCTTTCTTAGCATATGATCCTACAAGTGGTACAGTTGGTAAAGTACAGGTGGTATATTTAAATTGTTATATGTTGATTTACAAGTGATTATAGTTGGTGAGTGAACCTGTAAGTTGTGACGACCCCCGACCCAGTTTGACCCGTTTCAGGAGCCGCGGGACAGAAATCCCGTGGTATTTATTTAACAGCGGAAGTTTTCATCAGGATCTTTTAAAACTGAAATATTTCCCGATTATTTTATTTCACAATTCGGGATAAAACCCGCTAATTTACAATCACATGATTTCATAGAGAAATCTTTATTTTTACAAAACATGTTTCTTTATTTTATACTGAGCCACTTCTTTAAGCTTGTAGTGCTACGTGGCACTTTTCCTGGATCACAACAGATCACCTGAAACGTGTTTGAAAAAGGTTTTGTCAGCGGGAAATACTGAATGAATCATTCTATTTACTAAAACAATACCTTTGTTATAATTTACAGTATTAAGAGCGATTACAATGTTTTTATATCAACCAACTACCCTCGGTATTTGTCACTCGACTTGTTTCTGTGACTATGGTCATATCACCCATTGGCTAACTCGTTGTCCAATGGTGAAGATTATCAAGTAATGTATACAAAACCCCACATACCGGCTGTAATATGGAGATTACATAGACTTAATCCCTGTAATTATAACTTTTGAAAATAAACATGATTTTGAAAGTAATTTGATAAAAGAGAATGACTCACATTGCAGATTTAATTGAGCAGAGCCTAGCCTAATGATTAGCCTTTTAACCTAAATTAATAATAGGCACACAATTTGGTTAGTAACTTAATACAGCATTTACGATAACTCACGAGATCAAACCCTCACATCGAATGACAAAGTGCGATACTTAAACATCCATTGAATTAACAACGAATGACAAAGCATAAACCCTATTGTGGGCAGCACTTAAACATCCATTGGATAGTTTAATCGATCGGACATTGAATCGTAGCAGCGATCGAGTTATTACCTTGTATTGCGGCGGCGATTAGTGATCCGTGTGTGTTTTGGAAGTGTATATGCTATAACTCAGTGTACGTAACGAGATTTTACGTCATTTCAATTGCAGAATTCAAGTCCCAAACTCTGCTATTTATAGGTAAATTTTAACCAGGCTTGCGCACCGTAAGCCTAATCCCTTACGGTGCGCAAGGGACACGAATTCACCCTAGGTTAGCCACGTCCTTGACTAGCCTTGCTGACTTGACAGAATTCGAAATTTAAATTTTGACAGCGTTTTATGTAGATAATCGTAACTAGGGTTTACCCCCCCCCCCCCCCCCTGAGTTTTAGGGGCCCTGATCCTGATTCTGATTGTTCTGAAAATTTTAGGGTTTGTGTAGAATCACTTGGGTATCTCAATTAGGGTTTCCTATTGGATAAAATAATAAAATAAATAGGAATTTTAATGAGAGTTGTTACATTCTCCCCACCTTAATAAAAATCTCGTCCTCGAGATTTACTGGAATAATTGAGGATACTTTAGCTTCATTTCTGATTCCAGTTCCCAAGTGTATTCGGGTCCTCGTTTCGAATCCCACTTGACTTTAACTAGAACTAGTCGTTTGTGCTTGAGAAACTTTACTTTTCTGTCTTCTATCTGAAGAGGTTTCTCAACAAATTTTAACTTTTCGTTTACCTTTATATCTTGAAGAGGTACTACCAAAGATTCGTCTGATAGACATTTCTTGAGATTGGATACATGAAATACATCATGTACTCCAGCTAACTCTTCTGGTAGTTGTAAACGATAAGCAACTGGTCCTATACGTTGGATAACTGGAAATGGTCCTACGTATCTTGGACTTAGCTTTCATTTCTTACCGAATCGAACAACTCCTTTCCAAGGAGAAACTTTTAACAGTACTTTGTCGCCAACTTGAAATTCTAAAGGCTTCCTTCTATTGTCTGCATAACTCTTCTGGAGATCTCGAGCTGTCTTCAGTCTTTCCTTGATTTGATTAATCTTGTCAGTCGTTTCTTGCACTATGTCAGGACCTGACAATGACTTTGTCCTATTTCTGCCCAACAAGCTGGAGTTCGGCACTTTCTTCCATATAGTGCCTCGAATGGAGCAGTTTCATTGCTTGAATGATAACTATTGTTATAGGAGAACTCAATTAACGGTAAGTGATCGTCCCAACTTCCACCAAAATCTATCACACATGCTCGGAGCATGTCTTCTAGAGTTTGGATCGTCCTTTCACTTTGCCCGTCTGTTTGAGGATGATATGCAGTGCTTAAATTTAGTCGAGTTCCCATAGCTTCTTGGAAACTTTTCCAGAAATGAGAAGTGAAACGACTATCGCTATCTGATACAATGGAGAGTGGAACTCCATGTAAGGATACAACTTCATCTACATACAACTTTGCTAATCTTTCCATGCTAAAGGTTTCTTTCATAGGTAGAAAGTGAGCAGATTTGGTTAATCGATCCACAATTACCCAAATCGCATCATTACCTTTTCTGGTTTTGGGTAACTTAGTAACAAAATCCATTGTTATAAGTTCCCATTTCCATACAGGCATTTCTAGTTGTTGTAGTAGACCTGAAGGTTTCTGATGTTCTGCCTTAACTTATGAACAAGTAAGACACTTAGAAACATATCGAGCTATATCCTTTTTCATGCCTATCCACCAGAAATTCTTTCTTAAATCTTGGTACATTTTATTGTTTCCTGGGTGTATGGTATACCTAGATTTATGAGCTTCTTCTAAAATTTTATTTCTTAATTCTCCCTGCTTAGGTACCCAAATTCTACTTTTAGGGAATCTCCAAATTCCATCTGCTCCTTATTCTAATTCTTTTATTCGTCCCTTCATTCCTTCAGCATTATCATTGATTGATGTTTCTTGAACATTCTTCAATTGTTCCATTAAATCTAACTGTAGATTTAACCTAAGAGCACGAACTCGTCGTTGTTTCTCATGGTACTTACGACTTAATGCATCTGCAACTACATTTGCTTTTCCTTCATGATATTGAATATCACAGTCGTAGTCACTTAGGATTTCTATCCATCTTCTTTGCCTCATATTTAACTCTTTTTGCCCAAATATATATCTTAGACTTTTATGATCTATATCGATAGTAAATTTACTTCCGTACAGATAGTGTCTCCAAATCTTAAGGGCAAAAATTACGGCTCCTAATTCTAAGTCATGAGTCGTATAGTTTTCCTCGTGCTTTTTCAATTGTCTTGAAGCATACGTAATTACCTTCTTGCGTTGCATCAACACACATCCAAATCCTAGCTTTGAAGCATCACAATAAACTTCAAAATCTTCTGTTCCTTCTGGCAAGGCTAGGATTGGAGCATTGGTTAATTTCTGTTTCAAGATTCTAAAGGCTTCTTCTTGTTTAGGTCCCCATTCAAACTTAACTGCTTTACAGGTTAGCTTAGTTAATGGTACAGCTATTTTGGAAAAATCCTTAATAAACCGTCTATAATATCCAGCTAAACCTATAAAACTTCTAATTTCCATTGCAGATTGCGGAACCTTCCATTTGGTAATTGCCTTTATCTTAGCAGGATCTACATGAATACCATCGGGATTCACCATGTGTCCTAAGAATTGCACTTCTTGTAGCCAAATTCACACTTCGAGAATTTGGCGTACAACTTTTCTTTTCTTAACAAAGTTAAGAGTGAATGCAAGTGCTGACAATGCTCGTCCTGACTTTTTGAATAAATAAGTATATCGTCAATGAAAACAATTACAAATTTATCCAAATACGGTTTACAGATCCTATTCATCATGTCCATGAATGCTGCAGGTGCATTCGTTAATCCGAAGGGCATGACTGTAAACTCGTAATGACCATACCTAGTTCTGAAAGCAGTTTTAGGTATGTCTTCTTCTTGTACCTTCAATTGATGATATCCGAAGCGTAAATCAATCTTAGAAAAGTACCTAGCTCCTTGAAGTTGATCGAAAAGATCATCAATCCTAGGTAATGGGTATCGATTTTTAATCGTAACCTTATTCAATTCCCTATAATCGATACACATTCTCATCGAACCATCCTTCTTCTTTACAAACAACACTGGTGCTCCCCATGGGGATGAACTAGGTTGTATAAAACCTTTACTTAATAATTCATCTAATTGCTTTTTCAGTTCTAACATTTCTGTGGGTGCTAACCGATAAGGTGCCTTGGCTATCGGTATGGTTCCTGGAATTAGATGAATCCTAAATTCTACTTCCCTATCTGGTGGTAATCCTGGTAATTCATCTGGGAATACATCTGGGTATTCTGAGACTACAGGAATCTCCTTAAGTTCTTTACCCTTAGTAGTAATGATTACTGAAATCATATATACTATTCCTTTCTTTCGTTCATAACTAGCAACTTTCATTACTGATATGAACTTCATAGGCTTACGGGGTTTATCTCCTGTAATTATGATTACTTCTCCTGTAGGTGCCTGAATTTCTATGGAATTCTGATCACAAAGGATTCGAGCATGGTTGGCTACTAACCAATCCATTCCTAAGACAACATCAAATTCGGCTAATTTCATAGGTAATAGGTTTGCAAAGAATTTATGACCTGAGAGTTCTATATTTTCCTTTTGCAAAACTTTATCTATGCTAACAAAATTTCCGTCTGCTGTTTCGACTGTAAAAATTTGCCTAAGATTGGTTAAAGGTAAGTTAAGAGCTTGGCAGAATGAAGTAATTATAAAACTTTGGTTTGCACCAGAGTCAAATAATACTTTTGCATACACGTTGTGAACTAGGAACATACCAGCTATCACGTCAGGAATCATCTCGGCTTCCTGAGTAGTTAATTGAAAGGCTCGAACATTCTTCTTGGTAGCTCCGTCAGCTGTCTTGGCTTTGTTGTCTGCTGGTTTGACCAATTTAGGACATTCTGGTTTAAAATGTCCCTTTTCTCCACAGTTATAGCAGATCGTTGTTTTCTTTCTGCAGTCTTCTTCACGATGTCCTACCATCTTACAAAAATTGCAGGTTACATTACATCTTCCATAATGTTTCTTTTTTGCAATTCTTGCAGAATGGCAGAGTTGAGGATTTTCCCGTTGCTTTTCTCTTGAAATTGTTGTTATTACCCATACGAAATCCTTGGGTAATTTTCTGAGCTAGTTCCTTTTTCTTATTTTCATCTCTTGTGCTTACGAGTTCGTCAGTTAGGGTGTTGGCTAATTCCACTGCATCGTCAATAGTGCGAGGTCTCGCAGCTTTAACGATATTACGGATTTCACCAATCAATCCCCAAATATAGCGCGAAATGAGTACCGGTTCTGGCGAAGCCAGTGTTGGTACCACTCTAGCATATTCAAAGAATGTCGAAGTATAACCGCGACAATCTACACCCATCATTCGATGGTTTAGGAACTTATTTGCCATTTGATCTTTTTCATATTCGGGACAGAATTTTCTTTCTACAAGACTCTTAAATTCTTCCCAGTTCATTGCATACGCCACAGTTCTTCCTTTAGCTTGCAGTATGGTGTTCCACCATTCTAACGCCCCTTCCTTGAAAAGATTTGACGCGTACATGACCAGATCATTCTTGGCACATTTACTTATTGTAATTACTGCCTCGGTCTTTTATAACCAACGCAGTGCCGCAGTCGCTCCTTCATTGCCTGCAAACTCAGCTGGTTTACAAGCAAGAAATTCTTTGTAAGTGCAACCAGGTGTTGCAGCTTTCATTTTCTTAGGGAGCGGTGCTTGCCGTGGATTATTATCGTGATTATTACCGCCTCCGTTTACGCTATTACTGAAGTTATCTTCAGAAATACGTTTGCTAGAAACGATTTGTTGAGGTTCGACTGGAGTTTTAACAGCAGCAACTATGGCTGGAATAGCATTGGCTATCCCTTGAGCAACGATATTTTCTATATCTTGTCTAGTCATATATTGATCTTCCGGATGTGGCTCAGATTGATTATCCTTATTAACTGGTTCATTATTAGCGTTTTCCATCTGTTAATTAATTTATATAAATTATTAGTATTGAATAAATAACAATTATACCCAAAACAATCATACAACAAATATAGTCAAAACTATCGATTTCTCGATTCTATTTTTATATTTATAGATATATATGCGTCAATACACACCAATATCTTACAAAGTTTTATTTTAGGTTATTTTACAAGCTATATTCTACTTATTTATTTTACAACCACAATTTCACATTCTCCCACCATACTATCCCTCATCAGCTGTTCTTTCAGTAATGGCGTTGCCTCTCATCATACTTCCAGGAGATCTGTTCTCCTACTTCCCTGATCCTATTTCCTGCATCCACCAATTATTCGCTAAAGTGGCGGAGTTCAGCTAAATTCTCATTGCTCATAGGTGGGTTAGGTATTGGTTCAGGGTCAAACTGAGGAAGAAAGGAATAAGGACTGTTGAGTAGGTTTTGAAATTGCCAATCATTCGTCCACCACTCGTCCATTTCTAAAGGCTGGGTATGGATTATAGGTTCTGGGATTGCTGGTTCCAAGTTTATTGGTAATTGACTTTCAGCAGGAAAAGGGTAGAGATTATTGTTAATAGGCCGGATAACATCACAACTTACTAAATCTGATCTAGCTCCTGTTGCAATGTCATTTCTTGGGTTTGCTTAGAGCTTTCTCCAATTTCTACCTGAGTTTGGTTAGAACCTCCACCAATCTCCATCTCTATTTGCTTAGAATATTCATCAAACTGTAATCCCATCTGCCTAGACTCTTCCCCGACTTCAATTCCCTTCCCTTTATCTAAAGGGTTTTCTATTTTAGGAATCTTTCTAGTGGCAGGTTTCCTTCTTCGCACACGCCTCCATCCCACGAATCTTCTCCTTTTCTTGGGTTTGGGTTTCTCTGGAGGTGGTGAAGCATTGAATTCAATAGGTTCTTCTATATCTGGTATATACCTATTGAAATCTCTGGAAACCTCTATTTTTACTGGATAGAGATTTAAATTTTGAAGGGCTTCGGATAGATCACTCATGCTGTTATGCAACATACACACAAAAATTATAACAAAATTTCATAGAAAACCTTTAAATATTATTGCATACCGGGTAACTACAAAACAACTGAAAATTAAAACACACGAGTTTTTATTGTAAATTTATTTATTTACTGAATAAGGTTCCTAGACTGTAGGTGATAAAAGTGTTAAGACTTGGGTCAACTTATTTAAAGATTTGTATTAACTGCTACAGTAGCTAGCATATAAAGATCTGCCCATTTTTCCTCTAACTTGTCTTCCCAAGGTGTTTTACTGGTTAATTCCTGGGTTTCTTGTTTAATCTTCTTTTCTCGGAATTTCTTTATTTTCTCCTGACTTTTCTTTAAAATTACACTTCTTTTATTAGGAGAAAGTGGCTCCTCATAGTGTGCCTTTCGGACAAATATTCCTTCTTCAGGAATTACAGAGTGATTTGAGGATTTGGTTTGGGATGAACTTCCCTTCTCGTTGGATGACCTATCTAATCTAAGATAGATATTTGACAACTTTTGTTTACCCATACTGCATACAAATATTCAAATAAGAAAACACATAATCACAGAATGGCAATCAGTAAAATTAAGTTTTTTCGAAATACTTAATTGGCTTAAATCAGTGGCTCTGATACCACCTTATTTCTGTCACGGCCCCCGACCCGGTTTGACCCGTTTCAGGAGCCGCGGGACAGAAAACTGAAATATTTCCCGATTATTTTATTTCACAATTCGGGATAAAACCCGCTAATTTACAATCACATGATTTCACGGAGAAATCTTTATTTTTACAAAACATGTTTCTTTATTTTATACTGAGCCACTTCTTTAAGCTTGTAGTGCTACGTGACACTTTTCCTGGATCACAACAGATCACCTGAAACATGTTTGAAAAAGGTTTTGTCAGCGGGAAATACTGAGTGAATCATTCTATTTACTAAAACAACACCTTTGTTATAATTTACAGTACTAAGAGCGATTACAATGTTTTTATATCAACCAACTACCCTCGGTATTTGTCACTCGACTCGTTTCTGTGACTATGGTCATATCACCCATTGGCTAACTCGTTGTCCAATGGTGAAGATTATCAAGTAATGTATACAAAACCCCACATACCGGCTGTAATATGGAGATTACATAGACTTAATCCCTGTAATTATAACTTTTGAAAATAAACATGATTTTGAAAGTAATTTGATAAAAGAGAATGACTCACATTGCAGATTTAATTGAGCAGAGCCTAGCCTAATGATTAGCCTTTTAACCTAAATTAATAATAGGCACACAATTTGGTTAGTAACTTAATACAGCATTTACGATAACTCACGAGATCAAACCCTCACATCGAATGACAAAGTGCGATACTTAAACATCCATTGAATTAACAACGAATGACAAAGCATAAACCCTAATATGGGCAGCACTTAAACATCCATTGGATAGTTTAATCGATCGGACATTGAATCGTAGCAGCGATCGAGTTATTACCCTGTATTGTGGCGGCGATTAGTGATCCGTGTGTGTTTTGGAAGTGTATCTGCTATAACTCAGTGTACGTAATGATATTTTACGTCGTTTCAATTGCAGAATTCAAGTCCCAAACTCTGCTATTTATAGGTAAATTTTGACCAGGCTTGTGCACCGTAAGCCTAATCCCTTACGGTGCGGAAGGGACACGAATTCACCCTAGGTTAGCCACGTCCTTGACTAGCCTTGCTGACTTGACAGAATTCGAAATTTAAATTTTGACAGCGTTTTATGTAGATAATCGTAACTAGGGTTTACCCCACCTGAGTTTTAGGGGCCCTGATCCTGATTCTGATTGTTCTGAAAATTTTAGGGTTTGTGCAGAATCACTTGGGTATCTCAATTAGGGTTTCCTATTGGATAAAATAATAAAATAAATAGGACTTTTAATGAGAGTTGTTACATTAGTGATTGAAATAAGTTTTCATTGACATGTGGTTAATCAAGGTCATTAAGTTGAACTTGATTGGACCATACTTACAAGTGGTATTTTGGAGAACAATGTGATGAACCCCTAACCTACAAATGGTTTCTTAAAATCAACAAAACTTATTTTCCGGAAAAACTATTTGATTAAAACAAACTTAAGTGTTTTGAAATCAATGGGAAAATAGTTTGTTGTAAGGGGGAGTTCTGATTGTTTATGCCAAGTGAATGGAGAAGTGAAGTAATTCGATATCGGTTGTCAACTTTATTGTATAGTTTGTTTTCAAATTTCCTAAAATGTGTTTGCATTTTAGGGGGAGTAATTTTTTTTCAGAAAATCCAAAAACATTAGAAAATTTGAAAAAGTAAAAAACATGATAAAAAACCTACTGGTAAAAACGAAAAAAAATTGAAAAAATGAAAATGAGTTTTGTGTCAAAGAAGAGGAAATGATAGTACATCAGTGGACTATCACAGCATGCTAAAGAAATGGAAAGTTAATTAGTGATAAACGGTCTCACTGATGATGTGTCATTAGGTTTTTGCACATTTAGTAGATTGTGACGAGATATAAACCTAAAATTCAAACTTGCTTATATCGTGGGTAACATCTCTCGGATATATGGGTAACCCCCGAAATCTTGTTTGAAGGACTCCTGTTAGGACCGGTTTGACTTCGTTTCGATTGCGAACCGACTCGCACGACGTGCGGAATCCGTGCACGAGTGAGACCGAACACACGAACAGTAATATAACTGTGATTCTATTCAAAGATCTGAAATCGTTACAGGAACCGTGAATCACCTAGACACTTTCTCTCTCTAGTTTCTCTCTCTAGAACTAGATCTCTCAAAGTAGCAAATGAGCAAAAGTGTCAAAAGTTCTTCAAAAAGTCTCTAAAGCTAACCCTAACACATCTATTTATAGGCCAAGGGTTATAAGAGCTTTCCTCTTATTTACAATATTGCCACCTTGCCTTTTACTCTAGATATTACAATATAAGGCTATGTTTAAACTGTTTCAGCTACGGTCTTGAGATGACGGAGGCGATAGACATACTGCACTAACAGACTCCCCCTTGGATATTGCCGCAGTCAATCTCAAACATTTAGTCAAACTCGTAGCTTCTGGTCTTTCTCTCTCTCTAGCTCGAACATAATCCCCGTGGATCTGTCTTCAGCTTCAGCTCCCCCTTTCGGTAAACTCTTCAGGCTCCCCCTGTCGTCAAGCTTCCGTGCATTGGGATCGACACCTGGCTTTCCGGTTACAAGCTCTTCTGGAATAGTTCCTGGGTCCTATGCATGCTTCCCTTTGCGTTGAGCTCGTCTTCAGACTCCCCCTTAGACTCGGCTATCGGGATCGTAGTCTGGAATCTGCAATTCTCAAACATTTATAAGTAACAATGTTTTGATTGACCAATCGTCCAGGAATTGTAACCTGGCTCTATTTAAACTTTCTAAATCAAGATCCTGGCTATAAAGATATAATAATATGAATGTATCCAGAATTAACTTGATTCACTCCCCCTATCAACAATCTTCATTGATTTGGCAGTTTCAGCGAACCGTATCGGAAACTGACTCTTTTACAGATTTTAACAGTATAAGCATCCAAATCCCTCACAGTTAATCATCCAAGTCCAAATTAATGACCTTGGAGATATCATAAACTGTTTTGATTTTTGATTTTAAAAACTTCAAGTTTCAAATTAATGAACTTGTTTTATTTTCAGAAACACAATCAGCATACTTAGATTTTGAAACTCAGTTCTCAGACATCGGTTGTCGAAAATAAAGCAGAAATCAAAATCATTTTGTACTTTTTTTGAAATGTAAAACAGTAAAGAAATATGTACAAACATATTTACAGACAATATTTTTGTTTGAGTTCGCGTTAGAGGATCATATCAGTTTCTGACAAGTCACAAGTACCATTGAGCTTAGTTACACATTAAGAATTAAACAATTCACTTAGATTGTCGATATACTGATCCACTTAAATTTTCATACAAAGTTCAACTGATTCAGGATACGAATTAGGTGTTTTAAGAACTTAAACCTATTCATGTGTCCCACCTCTTGAATATACTCCCGTATCCAGATCCCAATATTCAGTCTTACAGGTGAGTATACCTAGATGATATCTGTAAGGGGAATAAATTATGAAACCATGATAGCTCAGGTCAGAACTTCCGTTCAGCAGAGAGCTTGGTTTGACTTTAGGTGTGTCCCCTTTAGAGGATCTTTTGAATTACAACAGCAATGACTATCAATTTTATTGTTTCATCAATTTGCTGAGGGCTGCGCTATGTTTCAAGCAATGCAGAAAGTATTCTCCTGGGACTAGGCCATTGCTTCCGCAAAATCAGAAGTCCCGGGATAATACCCCAGATATCACTAAGCATAAAGACCTAGTATCTCAGAAAGAGGGACCTTTCAAACGAGATTTCAGGGGTTACCTATATATCCAAGTAGTGTTCCCCACGAAATAAGCAAGTTTGAATTTAGGTTTATATCCCGAAAAAGTTTACTAAATGTATAAAAACCTATCGGCATATCATCAGTGAGACTGTTTAACGCTATAAAATCATTACATTTCTTTAGCATACTGTAACTGTCTACTGATGTACTATCATTTCCTCTTTTTACACAAAACTCATTTTTGAATTTCATCATGTTTTTGGCTTTTTCAAATTTTCTAATGTTTTTGGATTTTCTGACAATATTACTCCCCCTAAAATTCAAAATCATTTAAAGAAAATTTGACAAACCGATGTAGATAGCTTTGTTTTGCCATCCATTTTCTGCTTAAAGTGCTCTGATTTGCAGAAAACATACGCATGAGAAGCAGAAATTATAACATACCCCCATGATTTACAACCCATTGATTTTCGACAGTTTGAAAACCGTTTTTCAATCTTGTGAAAGTAATCATGTTTGTTCAGCCGTGAGGGTTTCGGCGTATTCAATCAAAACTCCCCCTTACAACAAACTATTTTCCCATAATGATTTCAAAACACTTAAGTTTGTGTTAATCAGAATGGTTTTTTCCGGAAAAATTAGTTTGTTTACCCATCACTTGTGGGTTCGGGGTCATCTCATCACCTTGATCTTTTTTAACCATTTTGAAAATTTAACATTATTAGGTCAAACACCACTATCACTTGTAGAAAATCAAGTACAACTTAATGTCCTTGATTATCCACTTGTAAGACGAAATA